>MJUU01041534.1:82146-99132 GCA_002080025.1 Modiolus philippinarum
TCTCGTCATTCTGAACAATTCTACTCTATGTCAGATTTTTGATATCTGCAACGGTTTGAAGTTATTTGCCAAAAACAGCAATTTACCCCTATGTTCTATTTTTAGTAACAGCGGCCATGTTGTTTGGTCTACGGACATAAAAATCACAAACTTGAAAGTGCATACCCTGGTGATGATTCAGGCCAAGTTTGGTAAGTATTGGCCAGGTAGTTTCAGAGGAGAAGATTTTTGAATAAAAGTTAACGGACGGACGACGGACGACGAGTGATGGCAAAAGCTCACATGGCCTTTGGCCAGGTGAGCTAATAAAACGAAATACAAAGCGAGTCGATACAAACAGAAAATATATAAATAAATAAAACTTGATAGAAGTATTAAAATAGATAAGAACTAATTTTCAACATGCCATTTTAATCAAAATGTCATTGATTAAAAAAAAAATCATACTTAACTCACGAAAATTATCTTTTTGAAAAGTACTGAACGAAAATTTATCAAGCTTTGGTGGGAGGACAGGACTGGTAAATTAGATGAAAATCGTGTCGATAACCAAATCGTCGTTGCATTCTGTATTTTCGACCGATTACAGACCACAAAATTAAATTAAAATCTGTCAATTTAGTAATTTTTATTAGTAAGTTTTCACGAAGAGCGTCTTCCACTAAAAACTATTGTGCCCTCGATTTTGTAACATTTAGATTGTCTATTTATGTATTCATTTTATTTTGTTTCATTTTATTTTTTTTTTACATAAACAATGAAAGTTAACAAAGACAACGTATGATAGTTTCTCCAATACCTTAAAAATTTTGTGAATTATTTCACAGAAACAAACATTAATTAACGGTCGGCATCCAGAATGACTTAGTTGTGTATTCAAATCATGTGTCACCTGGCAGACAAACAAGGTGTAAAACAGACAGTACACCCTTTTAATGACAATTCAATAAATCTTTTGTATTTAGGGGATGACTATTTGATTTTCAGGGGAGGGCTTGGGCGATTTTGCCCAGAAAATTGATTTATTTTCACAAAAATCGCGGACAAATTATTTGTTTTCACCAAATGTCACATCGAATTATTTATTTGCATTTGCAACAAAAAACGTCCCCTTACTTTTAACGTAAATAATGTTTTGAATAAATGCATCTACCATATTTTAGTAAAATGTTCAAAAACATATGCAAAAATGGGATTTTATATCGTGCACATTACAGCGGTTGTATATTTCTATGCCGCTTCCTTTTTGCAGTTTTCTTGTAAATCAACAAAGCAAGCTCGAGAAAATTAGCACGTGGAGTAAACTGGTATTCTGACAAGTATTTCGACGGATAAATGGTTTTTAAAATGTTCAACCTCCTGAATCAAAGGTAAAGGAATGGGCATTGTTGACATGAAAGACGAAGAATAAGTGCATATTTTCCAAAAATTCCACACAAATGTATGTACTTTGAAATGATATTCTTGCAAGCTATGCATTAAACACCAACAGATCGTTCTAAACTAGAACATACTTTGCTTCACTTAATACACCTGACTCGTAATTTTATTGGACATAAGATGCAACTACGGTCAGTTTGCCAAAATTGTTGGTTGGACTTCGCCTCGTATCACTTTCTTCGTAAGTTTGAAGGAACACTGCAGACATGTCAACTCTTACTTTTTCATTTAGTATTGATGACTCCAGGGATCGTTGTTTTTGTTTTTGATTTTTTTTTTTTCTTTGTTTTGTTTTTCTGTTTTTTTTTCTTGCAGATCACTAGGACAGCTGTAATTATGACATACATAATTGGTTCTTACGAATATTATTAATAAATGCTTGTTCCGAGGAAGATCAATGCTTTATATTATTTTTCTTTGCCAAAAAGAGTCCACAGGAATGAAATCACGGGAACACACTTCAAATGTGTATGGATTTAAAATAATACCTGGACTGCCAAAAGACACCTGTTGTACCTGTTGTATATTCAACCATCGCCGATTAGCAGGTGACCTATACAACATGTCTCGTGCCAGCATGTGGCTATTTGACACACAATATACAATCTTGTTATCTGACACAATTTACAATCGTTTGAAACAAATCAGTCTGGTTTTTTTTATTATTATTAAAATAGACGAAATTATGTATGGATCTGATAAAATATGCTTGCATTATGGTTGATTCTGTCAAATTAAATTTATTCTTAAGAGAGACATACGTTTTATGTTTCTCTGACTAAAACGAGGAAAATATATATGTATTGAAAATACTGTACTTAAAAAATCATGCTATTTGACATATTGTGTAGTAGAAAGGCTGTCTTACTGGCCATTCTAGTTTATTTCTTTTTCTATATATTTCGGTTATTAGTTATTCATTACTGACCATTCGTCGACCTGTTCAAAATGGCTGCCCCCACAACGATAAAATATCAATTTTGTATTCGCTTTTAGTACTTTATCTGCTAAAATATAATATTAATACCGGAGTATTATGAATATTTAATGCATAAAAAACAACAAATCAAATTTTCATTTTTGAGTGTAGTTTCACTTTAAGAAGACCACCAAAGTACTACTGTATCAAGGTCAATGTCCAAATGTTCTCTGCTGAAGGCAATCTTTGATAAAGATGGAACTTGGCAGACCATCTAAGTATGATAATGGGCCAAATTTTTATTCTGAGTAGCTAATTAGTTCAAAAAGAGAAGACCTTTCAATGGTTTTTCCTATAGAATCCAATTGTAAAACAATGTGAACAACTGGTGGCCATGTTGGAAGGAATGCAGACCTACCACAATTTTTAAAGGGATCCCTCAAAGACTTTTGTGATCAAGTGTGGCCCCAACTGACCTTTTTGTTTCAGAATTGAATACAGTGAAACCTGTCTAAACCAAACCCCTCTAGGACTGAAGATTTTTATTCTGTTTAGACAGGTGTTCGGTTTACACAGATTCAAAATATAAAGAAATTGATAAAAAGGGTCTTCAAATTGTGTTCGGTTTAGATAGGTTTTCGGTTTAGTCATGGTTCGGTTGAGACAGGTTTCACTGTATCTTTGAATTTGTTTCCTTTGCATCTAATGTTAAACTATGTTCCTTGTTGCATGATGTAAGAACCAACTGGACACATTTTTCTGAAGGGGATGATCTAGGTTTTAGTTTTGGTTCTAAATGGCTAAAAAGATTCAGGGGAAAAGATCGCTAAATAGCTTTCCTCTAGGGCCTAATGTTAAACTATGTTATGTGCTGTTGACCATCTTGGACGGTTGCATACCTATTGAACATGAGTTTTGAAGGAGACGGCCTACAGACTATTGTACCTAAATTTTATTCCAATTCACCTAAAGGATGTTCGAATGTTTTTCCATAGGGTTCAATGTTAAACTATGTTCCCAGCTGGCAGCCATCTTTGATAAGATGTGAACCTGCGGGACACATTTCTGAAGGGGACCTAAGTTAAATTTTAAATGGAAAAGTTTCATTTAAGGAGATCTTGAATGGTTTTTGCTGAAGGATACAATATTTAATTATATTTCTTGCTGGTGGCCACTCTGGATGGGGTGCAGCTCTGTCAAACATAAAGGGGACCAGCAATAAACTTTTATGACCAAATATGTTCAAATTGCCATTACTTATGTCCTCTCTAAATAATAGAATGCCCTCTGACTTCTCAAGTGAAGTCAAGTAATATTTATTTGAAAAGTCGGTACATGTACAACAATAAACATAAGTTCCAAGGAGCTTTTAAAACCGACATAATTATTATAAAATTCTGAATTCATCATTCATCAAAACATGGCCTTTCATTTTTCCCTTTATCCATTCCATGTAATGATCAAATATAGAAGTTAATATAGCAAAGTAAGCATTACCTATATTACCTTTTCGCAGTTCATATATCTCGTTGAATTCAGTAGGAACAGGATAAAACCCTGAAATAAAATATTTTTTAATTACCATAAAAGAATATTTTATTTAATGACAAGAAATGAAGTTAATGTACACAAGACTGTGATTCACTTTGCCCATTGACAACCATAAGGGCCTATCAGTATATGAAATGCACATACTGATGACCCCTAAAGGTTGTTAGCTTATTTACACATAAAATGCTACTGAAACTGATCTCTACCCATGCTACTGCAACTGCAAACCAAATATCAATGGGCTTCCATGAGTGGTCAATATAAAAAGACCCTTGAAAAAACTGAAACATTTGAAAAATAGTGTAAAATTCACAAAATCAGGAGTGTGACTGCAGGGTCATAGACTTATAATGCATCTGAAACTGATCTATACTGATGCTAATGCAGCGGCATACCAAATATTAACAGGCTGCTATGAACGGTGGTTGTTAAAAAGATACAAGAAATAAACTGTGGACACAGGATATGTCTTGCCCACCCCTTGCATTGCCTTAATTTGCACACTGATCTACTGCAGCAGGAATAAAAATAAAATTTAATCTTTAACTGTGTTTACAATTTTCTTGGAAAAAATAATGTAATCACTCAAGGAGCCAGGGCCACCATCAAGTGCCTAAGACTACTGGTATAGGCTGTACAAACTGCTTGCTAAAAACTTAAAAAAATCATTGATGTTTGACAAAGGGGCCAGGGCCACCATCTGGGCATGGAATGGGTATGTACTCCCCAAGACGCAACTGCATATCAAATATCAAGTGCCTAGGACTACTGGTATAGGCTGTACAAACTGCTTGCTAAAAACTTAATGTGATCGTTCATGCGTGACTAAGGGGCCAGGGCCATTATCCTGGCATGGAATCGGTATGTACTCCCCAAGACTCAACTGCATGTCAAATATCAAGTGGCTAGGACTTCTGGTATAGGCTGTACAAACTGCTTGCTAAAAACTTAATGTGATCGTTCATGCATGACTAAGGGGCCAGGGCCATAATCTAAGTAGGGATTTGACTTGTACCCATAATAATGCAACTGCACATCAAATACTATGGACCTACAACTAACATAAGCTTATTAATTCACAATAGTTTGCAATTGTTGATGCCGCCGCTGCCGCCGGAAACGCTATCCCTAAGTCTTGCTTCCGTGACTTTTTCGTCGCGGGCAAGACAAAAACTTAACTGATTTCTGAAGGTTGACAAAAGCCAATTAATCAATGTATGTTAATTATGATCAAATAAGGTAATGCTTAAGGCCCAAACTACATAGTAGCTGAAAATATGAAATACATGCATGATATGAAAACGAATATTCCTGCCAAACAAAATTTACATACCATAAAATGAAAAATTTTCATGTAATATCAATAGTATTTCTTCTTCTGTCCATAGGTCGATATCCAGTAGTTTCTTTTTCAAACCATCTTTATCCAGTTCTTCTGGAAATTCTTTACCCTTAAGTTGCTTCATAGTCCCAGTAGCTACTGATTTTGCCATAAATTCAATGTGCTGCAAGGTCCTACCCAACAACTTTGATGATTTCCTGCTTCCAAAAGTACCTGAAAATGTCGATAAGACATTAAGCAATAATAATTAGTCACTTCAAAATCTTTTATTATTATTGATTCAAGCACTATTAGATAGTACAAGATAATTCAGCTATAGTAGGATAGATTAAAAGTACATTCAGATGTTCTTACAGCTAAAAATGACAAAACTGAAAAAAAATATATACATGTTTGCACCATGTATTATCAGTCTTAGCTTGGTACTGGTTTAATCTATTAATTTTTCAAAATTATCAAATAAAATCTCTCAAAAGTCAAAACCACTATTTTTCTTGCAATGGTTCCATATTTTATCCTTGATCATATGATATAAGCCTACTATTATCTTTCTATTGTATACTTGAAAAGGACTAAAAGTGTACTTGTTTGAGAGTTTATAATCAGTTTGAACATCTAAATTATTCAACAACAGCTGTGTATGCATTATAATTCATTTTTTATTACAGATGTTTCAAACATTTAATAACAGGTACGTGAAGAGGTATACAGTAATCAACAAAAGTAGATTAATCAGAAGAAGAGGTTTTCAAGTGATGTGGCCTGTTTCCCTAACCTGGAACATGGTTGACATCGATAGCAGTTTCAGATATCTCGATGGCATTTCCATTTTTAGGGACCAATGTTTAACTTTGTTCACTGCTGTTGACAGTCTTGGATCTGGATTAGACATGCTGAACACAATTTTTGAAGGGGACCATACAAGGACTATTGCGACAAACAGTAGTTTGGTTCTGATAGGACAAATTGTTTTCGACTAAACTCATAGGATCAAATGTTAAACTAGAGTAATGACTGTCGGAAACGACAGTGATCCCTGCACCCCCTGTTTGACACAGAAAACAGCTAAAGACCCTAGGTATAATTTTTCTTAACATTTTTGAAAGTAAACTATTGACAGTTATTATTTTTACCAAAAGGAATTAAAGAATATATGGTTGTAAGGCAGAATTCCAAAAAATAAGTAGTCTTTGAGACTTCCAGGAATTTTACCATACTTGGAATCATATATTTTGGAAATCAAATTGGTGAAATGTTTCTTCTTATTCTAACAAATTTCTTAACTATGGTTTCAATGTAGAATTCCAAAATTAGTGGTCTTTGACAATTTCAGGAAATTTACCAAATTTGGAATCAATTATTTTGGAAATCCAATTGGTGAAAATGATTGACCTTATCAAAACAAATGCTAACAGTTTGGTTGCTATGTAGAATTCGAAAAAATATGTGGTCTTTGACACTTTCAGGAAATTTACCAAAATTGGAATCAAATATTTTTGAAATTCAATTGGTGAAAATCATTGCCCTAATGGAAACAAATCCTAACAGTATTGTTGCTAGGTAGAATTCCAAAAAATATGTGGTCTTTGACACTTTCCGGAAATTTACCAAATTCGAATCAAATATTTTTGAAATTCAGTTGGTGAAAATGATTGCCCTAATGGAAACAAATCCTAACAGTNGTGGTCTTTGACACTTTCAGGAAATTTACCAAAATTGGAATCAAATATTTTTGAAATTCAATTGGTGAAAATGATTGCCCTAATGGAAATAAATCCTAACAGTATTGTTGCTAGGTAGAATTCAAAAAAATAAGTGGTCTTTGACACTTTCAGGAAATTTACCAAAATTGGAATCAAATATTATTGAAATTCAATTGGTGAAAATGATTGCCTAATGGAAACAAATCCTAACAGTATTGTTGCTTGGCAGAATTCAAAAAAATATGTGGTCTTTGACACTTTCAGGAAATTTACCAAAATTGAAATCAAATATTTTTGAAATCCAATAGGTGAAAATGATTAACCTTATCAAAACAAATGCTAATAGTATGGATGCTAGATAGAATTCCAAAAAATAAGTGGTCTTTGAGACTTTCAGGATATTTACCAAAATTGGAATCACATTTTCGAATTCTAAGATTTCAGAATTTTTATTTTTTCCAAATACTTGCCAAAATATAAGATTATATGCCAAATTGTCCAAAAATATCAGTCTTTGACATTTTCAGGAAATTTACCAAAGTTGGAACCAGAATCAAAATTCTGAAAGCTTATTGCGCATCTACAGACTATATGCAACAATTCTGCAACAAAATTAAATCCATAAATCCAAAAATGTAGGATGAGTTTGCATCGCATGCCATATGTGTCACAATCCACATTTTGTGGTCAAATCGACATCTTGAGGCCTCTTGTTTGCATCAAGATAGATATAAAAAATCTGAAAGCTTATTGCACATCTACAGACCATATGCAACAATTCCACAACAAAATTAAAACCCTAAATCCAAAAATGTAGGAGGAGTTCGCGTCGCATGCCACATGTGTCAAAGTGGACATCTTGGGGCCTCTTGTTTGCACCAAGACCAATATCAAAAATCCAAAAGCTTATTGCCCATCTGCAGCATATATGCAACAGTTCTATAACAAAATTTAAACCCTAAATCCAAAAATGTAGGAGAAGTTTGCGTCGCAAGGATGTGTGGTGGACGGACGGACAGACGGATGGACGGATGGACGAGGCCAACGACAATATCCCTGAACTTTCATTCTAAAGTGCGGGGATAATTATGTTCCATATTGTGGCCATCTTAGATAGAAGTGGAATTTTCAGACATTTGATTGTCCAAGAACCATAGTGACTAATTTTTTTTCTAATTAAAGAAATTTCTAAAAAGAATATTTTTGAATGCATTTCCATTGTCAAGTCCAATGTTCAACTATGTTCCCCACTGGCAGTCATCTTAAATGAGATACTGACCTGCCAGATACATTTTTTATTGAAAAACATATTACACCCATTGTAATTCACATTTTTTCTGATTGGAAAAGCAGTCCGAAAGAAGAATTTTGAATGTGTTTTATACAGGGTCCAATGTTTAAAAGGTTCCCCATTTGGGTTCATCTTGATTGGGGAACCACCCTGAGAGGTATCTTTTTCAATAGGGACTATTCAGGGATCATTTTGAAGTTTTGTTCTTATCAGACTATCAGTTTTTCAAAGAAAACTTTAATAAATGTGTTTTCCATAAGGTAAACAAAAAGTGGACCCTAATAGATGTCTCACCCATCCCTGCTTGTCGCTAAAACAGTCATGTACTACTCAAGAGCAACCTACATGCCAAATATTATTACCATACCACTTACAGTAATTAAGAAACTATTCTCATCAGAAACACTCAACTTTGTTCACTAGACCATGAAATTGAGGTCAAGGTCAAAAGCCATATGGCAGACTGACATGTACCAACCAAAACCGAGCCATATACCAAATGTCATTGACCTACAGCTTGTTGTTATTGAGAAACAGACTTAAGCAAAAAAACTTAACCTGGGCACTGGACTGTGAAATTGAGGTCAAGGTCAAAAGCCATATGGCAGACTGACAAGTACTAGCCAAGACCAAGCTATATACCCAATATCAATGACCCAATTAGCTTGTAGTTATTGAGAAACAGACTTAAGCAAAAAAAACTTAACCTGGGCTTAAGCAAAATCAAAGCTCTATAAGAGCTGAAAGTGTTCGTATGTGTTGAAGTTTAAGGTGTCTCAGTGGTATTATTCCGCCATTTTTGTTTAATACTTGTTCATTTAGGTTTATTTGTATTTATAGGACATATGAGTAGACTTTTAGGTATTTTTTGTAGTTATTAACAAGGACCCCATTGGAAATAAGTCCTTTTTGAATTTACAGTTGACTGTTTTGGGGGAAATTAAAAGATTGAAACCACTCTCTCTCTCCTTTATTAGTTGCCTGATGTACATTTACTGCATTTCTCCTTTTATTCCATTCTTCTATAAATAAAGCAAGCATTACATTTTTTAAATATTTTTTGCCTTTTCTGATTCAGTCAAAAGAGTGGTGTTCTGGGATTTTGAGTTACCTTTAGTGCATTACAGTACCAATATGTTTGTTAACGTAGATCAACTGTGCAAACTCTGCAGAACGACCTAGTCACTCGCACAGCCAACATGTGGTGCTTGTCAGGGATTGTGAACCCTGATTCATAACTCAAGAACTGTTCACTATGATTGCCGGTGGTCCATCCAGTTACATAACTTTATTTACGTCGCCGAAGCCTTAAAATCAACAAATAAGTCAACCAAACTCGTCATATTTACGATTATTTACATGCCGGATCCAATCAGCTGTTTTTCACCCGATTCTGATTGGCTAATATCGAGAATATGGTTAACTCCCTTTCGAGAATTTAGATTATCAACCTTCAGCCAAAATCGTGTAAACAAACATTTTTTCGTGTGAATTTCTTCAAAATCGTGTTTTATGCAAAATTTTTGTTTCACGGTCGTGACAGAAGGTTAAAATTATGTAGATCACGCCAAAATCGTGAAAGTTGGCAGGTATGTGCAACAACTTTCATAAAGAAACTATTTTGACATCTCTGATATTTTTTTAATTTTTCATATTACTACGCGTGAAACAAATAGGCCCTATTTTCGTTTTAATAATGTACTCGATAATCGTTTAATTTCTCAATGCAGGAAATTTAATAAGTTTAATAAAAGCGAAGTAGTAATTGAAATTGGTTTGGGTGTATTATAAACGTCTCGTACTGTATACTCAAGCCTATTCGACACCTCCTTTTTAGTTTCAATCTGCCATTCCTTTGAAGCCTTTAAGCACCTCGATTCCCACTTTAGCTGTGTTCAAACATTTTTACCATTTCAGGACAATAGTATGTAACATTCTACCAGATTATTCAGTAAGTTTACTGTATTATTTACAATTTTATAAGGAGATTTTTAACCTGTTTAAAAGTTTCCCGCCCTGCAACATCTATTTTTATCTAATTCAAGCTGGACCGATAACTAAAGTGTTCATGACGAACACTAAAAAACTTAACCTGGGCACTGGACTGTGAAATTGAGGTCAAAGTCAAAAGCCATATGGCAGACTGACATGTACTAACCAAGACCAAGCTATATACCCAATATCATTGACCTATGGCTTGTAGTTATTGAGAAACAGACTTAAGCAAAAAAACTTAACCTGGGCACTGGACCACGAAATATAGGTCAAGGTCACATGATTTTGTGTCTGCTAAATAGGGTTTGTTGTAAGCTACCTATGGACCCAATATAAGGATCCTACATCAAAGGGTTCTATGAAATAACTTGGAGTTTACGCCGTAGCCGCTGCCGCCGCTGTCGCCGTCATACTTTGCACGCCTATGTCTAGCTTTCCACGACTTTCGTGGCGGGCGAGACAAAAAATTATTTTCAATTGTTCCTTGGAGGTGCACGGCTATCTTAGACGAAGTATGGACCTGCAGGCTATCTTTTCTCGGAGGAAGCATCTAAGGACAATTATAACTAAGTATGGTTCTAAATGGACTACCGGTAGCAATTTGACAGAAGAAGATCTTTCAAAGTGTTTTAAAGTGGGTAATGTCCAAACTATTATGTTTGACTGGAAAAGCAGTTTCAGATAAAACTGCTTTGTAGTGTTAATTAACAACAGCAGCCAATGTTATACTATGTTCCGATCCCTGGTGTGAATATTTAAAGGGGACTGTATGAGGACCCTTGTGATCAAGCTTTCTTCTTACTGGCCCTTTTGTTTTGGAGGGGAAGAATGAAAGGTTTATGATGGTCTGAAGACTGATCTACGTCAGTCAACGAATGCCAAATGATGGCAAAACTTGTAGCAAAGTGAGCTTAAAAAATAACAAGAGCTGTGGCCTAATGGCAGCCAAAAATACCCCCACTCATTGAACCCTGGATCGATATGGTAAGTGCAAATTTAAGTTGATGTGGACACAAATACAGGTTTGGACACAGTACAAGTGTTGACACAATACAAGCATGTGCACAATGATATAATCTTCAAGAAAGAACTTTTCACAAAAATTCCAATGAAAATACTCTGTCTAAATCAGACAAATATGAAATTCACCTTTTTTTAGCCTATTTGACATTTTACACAAAAGTCATAAGCATTAGAGGAATTTTATTACAACACTTTAAAAACAACTTTTCAAGAGGATTACAATGAAAAAAGTGTGTCTCTCCGGACTCCAACAGTTTGACTTCACAAAATCTATGCTTATTTCTTGGAAAAAAAGATAATTGCAGGAGAAATCACCGAAAGTCAAAGTCAAATTATCTCCATTTTCTGATTTCAAACAATAATCAGTTTGCTTCATGCACATCTCCATATAGTGTCCTTCCTTTGTGTAAAGTTTCATCAAAATCCTTTTGAGTGGTTTAAGAGGAGTTGCACTTATGCGGTAACTCATACATAGGGAATCAACGAAAAGTCAAAGTCAAATTATATCCCCTTCCTGGTTTCGGACTATAATTATATTCCTTCATGCACATCTCCATAGAGTCCTTCCCTTGTGTAAAGTTTCATCAAAATTCTTCAAGTGGTTTAAGAGGAGTTGCGCTTACAAAAATGTGGACAGACGGATGGACAGACAGACAGACAGACAGACAGACAGACCGGGTGATTCGTATATACCCCCCAAACTTTGTTTGCGGAGAGTATAATAAACAAGAGGCTCTCAAGAGCCTGTATCGCTCACCTTGACCATGGCTGACATAGATAAAAGGCATTTCCAATATGAAAAACAAAACATAAAATTTAGTAGAATACCTTTTTTTCTTAAATTACAGTATTCTTGTTTGGCTTCCATGGCAACCCAAAGATCCACCATCCATTACAACCCATAACAGAACACTATTCAAAAAAAAATTAGGCAGGGGTTCCCCTTATTATCAAGGTAATACTGCTGAAATTAAAACATTCAGACCACAATTCAAATAAAAATTCAAAAATTTGGGCAGAGGTTCCCCTTAAAATAAATAAGGCCAATGTAAAAAACTATGTTCTAGATGGTGGCCATCTTGGATGAGGTAAAGACCTGCCAGATACATTTTTTGGATGGGACCTCCTAAGCACCATTGTGGCTTAGTTTGGTTCTAATTGGACTAGTAGTTTCTGAGAAGAGGATCTTTGAATGTATATTCCATAGGGTCCAATGTTAAAACTATGTTCCCACTGGTGGCCATCTTGGATGAGGTATGGACCTGCCAGATACCTTTTAAGGAAGGGACCATGTAAGGGCCATTGTGACTAAGTTTGGTTATAATTGGACTTGTAGTTTCTGAGAAGATCTTTGAATGTCTTTTCCATAGGGTCCAATGTCAAACTATGTTCCACTGGCAGCCATCTTGGATGAGGTACAGACCTGCCGGATACCTTTTTGGATGGGACTATCTGAGGACCATTGTCCCAGCTTAGTTAAGTTTTAATTGGACAAGTAGTTTCTGAGAAGAAGATCTTTGAATGTCTTTTCCATAGGGTCCAATGTCAAAACTATGTTCCACTGGCGGCCATCTTGGAAGAGGTACGGACCTGCCAGATACCTTTTTTTGAAGGGACCATCTAAGGACCATTGTGACTAAGTTTGGTTATAATTGGAATGGTAGTCTCTGAGAAGAAAATCTTTGTATGACTTTTCCATAGAGTCCAATGTGAAAACTATGTTCCGCACTGGCGGCCATCTTGGATAAGGTACAGACCTGCCGGATACCTTTTTTGGAAGGGACCATCTAAGGACCATTGTGACTAAGTTTGTTTATAATTGGACTAGTAGTTTCTGAGAAGAAGATCTTTGAATGTCTTTCCTATAGGGTCCAATGTTAAAACTATGTTCCTCGCTGGCGGTCATCTTGGATTAGGTACAGACCTGCCGGATACATTTTTTAAAGGGGACCACCCAAGGACTATTGTGACCAAGTTTGGTTCCAACTGGCCCAGTGGTTTCAGAGGAGAAGATCTTTGAATGAAAAGTTTACGACAGACGACGGACGGACGGAGGGACGACGGACATCGGACGCCAAGTGATGGCAAAAGCTCACCCTGGCATAGCCAGGTGAGCTAAAAACAGCTGTCGCCTAATGGCAGCCAAATATACCCCCCGCTCATTGAACCCTGGATCAATATTTAAGTTGGTGTGGACACAATACAGATGTGGACACAGTACAAGTGTTGAAACAATACAAGCAAGGACACAATGATATAATCTTCAAGAAAGAACTTTTCACAAGCATTTCAATGAAAATACTCTGTCTAAATCAGACAAATATGAAATTCACCTTTTTTTAGACATTTTACACAAAAGTCATAAGCATTAGAGAAATTTCATTACAACACTTTGAAAACAACTTTTCAAGAGGATTATAATGAAAAAAGTGTGTCTCTCCGGACTCCAACAGTTTGACTTCACAAAATCTATGCTTAAAATTTTTTCTTGGAAAAAAAAAATAATTGCAGGAGAAATCAACGAAAGTCAAAGTCAAATTATCTCCCCTTTCTGATTTCAACCTGTAATCATATTGCTTCATGCACATCTCCATATAGTGTCCTTCCTTTGTATAAAGTTTCATCAAAATCCTTTCAGTGGTTTAAGAGGTGTTGCACTTACCAGGTAACTCATACATAGGGAATCAACGAAAAGTCAAAGTCAAATTATCTCCCCTTCCTGGTTTAGGACAATAATTATATTCCTTCATGCACACCTCCATAGAGTCCTTCCCTTGTGTAAAGTTTCATCAAAATCCTTCAAGTGGTTTAAGAGGAGTTGCGCTTATGAGAAGTGTGGACAGACGGACGGACAGACTGACGGACAGACAGACAGGGTGATTTCTATACACCCCCAAACTTTGTTTGCGGAGGGTATAAATAGGTAAGTCCAATCAGGAAAAATTAACCATTCACCGTTAAGAATCAAAGCAGTAGGACTGTTTCTAATTGAACCTGAATCTGAGAATTAACAATGATAGCAGCAACTTTTTTTTTGTTCTGACCTGAAAATCAAATAACTTTCAATGCATTTAGAGTTTAATAAGGGGTATATTTTCATTCAATAAACATGTCGAACAAAATAACAGTTCTTACACAACAGGGTCTATAAGCTTGAGATGATAGCCTATGCCTAGGAGAATGGTGGAGACATGGCAGCCTAGAATCGGTATGGACTAATGGTATCAGTAATATGAAGTTGGCATGAACAGAAAGATAAGCTATGCATGTCCAAAAATCCACAAAGCCTTCAGAGTAAGTGCAGCTTACTGGCCAACACTAGAAACTAGATCAGCCACTTATTCACTTTAGCAAAGAGCAGTACATGTATGATAAGGTGGTTCCCCAGCTAAAAGCTACAACACTAAAAATTTCTAGGGTACTAATTCCTGGTGCAACAACTTAATGCAGCATAAAAATATTGATCATTGCAAGAGAACTACAATGGCTAAGAAACTATCTAGCTAGATGTGCGTACCATGAAAAAAGCTTCAAAAATTCCCATGTTCATGTCTTACTACTTGATCAAAAGTGCAACATTGATGATGATGACCAAAAAGAAAAGAGATCTTTGACAAAAAAAATTATTTACGTACGGCCAGACAAAGTGAAAACTATGGGACACCTGCATCTCAATTTTGGGCCCTAATAAAGCTTCATCTGGTTTATGGTAACTCATAAGTTTAAGTGGACAACAACATGATAGAAGAGAGACTCAAAACTGTTTTGTCAAGAGACCCAGTGGATTCTTTTGACAACAAAGCATATATAAATACTAGTGGTTTAATTGAATAAGAAAACATAAAGGGGAAAATAATCTTTCAAGGTCACTTAATATATGTCATACAGGAATTCCACTTATTACTCCTTGGTGGTGCCAGACAGAAAAATATTTTCTAAAAATTTCTTCTTTTTGGTACATGCAGAGTTTCATTTAAACCCAACAAACCATGTAGGAGGAGTTGCAATTACAAGCATGCATTTGTGATGGACAGACACACAGATAGATGAAGGATGGAAGAGGTGATTAATGATTAAACACAACATGGACATGATGAATGGGTCATGAAAGTTTAAGAGCTCATATCATCACTTCATGAGATATGGATAGTGCTATATAATCAATGAAGGGATATGGAGTAATAAAATAAATGTACATGAGAAAAAGTCTCTACAAATACATGGTAAAAACCAACAATGGAACAACGCTTTTATTATTATTGTTCTTCATCTTGAAATCACCATGAGGCCTTCAACAATGAGCTTTGCTCATATATGTACATTTAAACTGTAGATGTCATACAAACAAATGGACTTTCAAATAAGGCCATAATAAAACTAGGAAAAGGTGATCTGCTGGTCACAAAAAATACCCCTGCCCACAGGCAATTCTAGTAACTGTTTAGGCATACTGTCTTCATCCGGATACCATAAAATTTACAGATTTTGCCTTAATCAAGGGCAATAACTCTAGAGCACAAAATCTGATCACTGTCAAAATCCAACTTGACCTGTATTTTACATTGTCCCAAAATATTTAAACTTTTCCTCAAAGAAAACTGATGTTATCATACGGAAACCATAAAATTAACAAACTTTTCCTTAATCAAGAGCAATAACTCTGGAACACAAAATCAAATTATGGTCAAAATCCAACTTGGCCTGTATTTTATGAATAGAAACATTGTCCCAAAATACTAAAACTTTCCCTTGAATCAAACTGAAGTTATAATCCAGAAACCACAAAATTTACAGATTTCACCTAAATCAAGGGCAATAATTCTGAAACACAAAATCCAACTTGACTTGTATTCATGAATAGAAATATTGTCCCAAAATATTAAAATTTCCATTCAATCAAACTGAAGTTATCAGCCGGAAATCGCAAAATTTACAGATTTTGCCCAAACCAAGGGCAATAACTCTGGAACTAAAAATGCGATCACTGTCAAAATGAAACTTGACCTGTATTTTATGAATAGAAACAATGTCCGAAAATATAAAAAACTGTCCCTTCAATCAAACTGAAGTTGTCATCCAGAAACTGCAAAATTTACAGAGTTTGCCTTAATCAAGGGCAATAACTCAGGAATGAAATATCCGATAACAGTCAAAATCGAACCTGACCTGTATTTTATGAATAGAAACATTGTCCAATAAAAGGCTACGCCGAGCGCAGCATGATACGACCGCAGCATGTCAACCACTGAAATTTCAACAAAAGTAGTTTAAAGTGAATGTGGACACAGTAAAGAGCTTGACAAAATAATTAGATGGACACAAAAAGAAGCTTGACACAGTTATTAGCTAGAAACAAAATAGGGAAAAATTCATCCTTTTTGATCACTTACTGATGAAAAAAACGTAAGAGCTATGCAAAATATGTACTATCAACTAAAACTTTACATCCATAGAAATTGAAAGAAAAAAATTCCATCGAAATCTGATGAAAAATAAAGATATGACATATTCAGAAAAATTGCAATTTCGGCCCCTAGGCTTTGACCCCATGTAGCTCGGAAACGGTAAGAGCCACGCCAAATCTGTTGCCATATCTCTGAAAGCTTAGATCAAGAGGAATCCAAAGAAAAAAAATCCAATCAAAATCCGATGAAAAATAAAGATTTGACATATTTAGAAAAATTGCAATTTTGGCCCCTTTGACCCCTTGTAGCTCGGAAAC
>MJUU01041534.1:99600-125696 GCA_002080025.1 Modiolus philippinarum
TCCAGATTGGAAATTTCCTCAGGAGCACACTGAAAGAAACCCCATCAAAATCCGATTAATAATAAAGATTCTACAGACAAACATGTGAAAACACCCAATTTAACCCTTTTTTAAAAACGGGTAGGGCTACAATGACCAAAACTAAGCCAAGCCTTCCTTTTGTACCAAAGAACATTATGTTAAAATTTCATAAGGATTGATCTACTGGAACTTAAGTTATTGACCAAAAACTAAAGTGTCTACAGACGACGACGACGACAAAGACGACGACGACGACAACGACGACGACGACGACAGCACCATACCAATATACGACCGCAAAAATTTTTGCGGTCGTATAAAAATACCAAAAACATTCCATCAAAGCAAACTGAAGTTATCATCTGGAATCCACAAAATGTACAGATTTTGCCTAATTCAAGGGCAATAACTCTGGAAAGAAAAATCTGCTCAAGGTCAAAATCGAACTTGACATGTATTTTATGAATAGAAACATTATCCCAAAATATTAAAACATTTCATCAAGACGAACTCAAGTATCAATCAGAAACAAAAGTGTGACGGACGGACAGAAAGAGGAATCCTATATACCCCAACCTTTTAAAATAATTCCTACATTCTCTTCTATTTTTTCTCAAAATTTGGGGCATGTGAGTGTTATTTATCTTACATTTTTTATCAAATTTTGTGAAAAATTCTGCCATCTAACATGTTGCAATTTTGTCTAAATAGAAATTTAACCAAAATGGCCAAAAAAATTTAAAAAAATTTTTGAGGCTATTGAAAAATTTAGGTGGGTGGCAAATGAGAATCTGGGATATTTTTCTTATTATGGCCTAGTGTTCCCTGCAAAGAATCCAGCAAAAGTACCATTGAAAGAAAGATAACTCAAACCATCTGATTTTCCACTAACTACAATAGTTTAAAACAGAGTTTTTCAACTCCAAAGACTCTTTAACATTTCTACTTACATCACATACATTTTCTTAGATATGGTGTACTTGTACCTGTACATGAGATAATATCTCATGTGTACACTTTGTTCAAATACTATTATCTAAATTTATGTAAATTCTAAAACCTGAGGATTAACTCCCTCCATCGTAGTTTTATCCTTAGCTATATTTGATAGTACTGATTATTTGGATTTCGTTTGGTTTTATGCATTTTAAACATTTTTTGAAATTATGAATTTCCTTTGTTTGGGTTCTAGTGCTGCTGATGAGGAATAAATTTCCGAAATGGCCATACTGCTCATTAAAATTATTGCAGTTTGTGTTAACATATGTGTTATGGTCTCGTATTCATTTACTCCATATCCTTTTGTAAAAATAATAAACCATATTAAAGGCTATGAAAAAATATTTGTGTTTCAGTTAACATGCACTAAAAAATAAAGGTCAGTAGACAGAAATAACTTTTTATTTTTTCTAAAGTTTTAACTGGTTTACATAGGAATGTGATTCTGACTTTAACAGTGCTTGTCAAATATAGACCCTTTCACAATATCTGTTGTCCTGAATTTTGCACATGCGCTCATATGCCTTTGAGTGGGTAAAGCACAATGCCATAATATATGTGACTTCTTGATTGATTGTCCTATGACATCATTTTTGAGGGAATTGATTTTATTTTCCACTCAAAATCACTGGAACACAGTTATCATGAAAGTGTCTATTGCTAAAAAAATGAAATCACAAAAATTACATGTAGGTTGGTAGGGTTAGGGATACACAGGTTTTTTAATTCAAACTTTTAATAGTTGAAAAAAAGTTGTTTTTTTTCAATCTGCAACATGTATAATGGCATGTTAGAACTGCTGAACCCTACAGGTCATGAAACATATATGTTAGAAATGAGAAATCAACATTAGTGTGAAAAGAATAAAGCAATGTAAACACAGGTGTAAACAAAACAAAATTTAGATAACATGAACATAAATTACCACAATGAACTCTTTCAAACATCTTCCAGCTTTCTTTTAGGGAATAATATAGACTAAAATGAAAATGTGATTATATAAAATGATAATAAATATGATCTTGATGCTAGATGAAGATTAGTAAAAAAAAACATGTACTAGTACATAGCTGTAAACTTGGAAATTTTTGTGAAGTCTTCAATTCGTGGTTGTCTAAATAAATTTCATTTCCCCAGTCTTGAATTTGCGTAATTTGGTCAATTTACTAAATCATCCATTTGCATAATATTTGTGATAATTATATTTTTCGCGCTTCATTCATTAACGTGTGAACAACGAAAATAAAAATGCCCGGACAATTTTCCTGTTTACAGTATAATCATGTGTTTACAGATTAAATACTGTAATAAAAATTATCTTACCTGAAACCAAAATCAAGATAAGATTTTTTCAGTCAGACAAATGTTAGGTTCGTGTATCTACCATTGTGTGTCTACCAATTTGACGGGCATTTGTGTCAATTAACACTGGAAATTCTACACTGACTTATGATTTTGTACATGTATTCAAACACCTCCATCATACCTTGAAACCAAACATGGAGGATTTTGGCTCGACGTGATGAACATCCACATGTACGTGTATGACAAAGAAAATATAATAGATTTGCAAAAATATTTTGCCCTGTTTGAATGGATAAACATAAGGATATAGATTGCATATGAAAACTGCCTGTTTGAATGGATAAACATAAGGATATAGATTGCTTATGAAAACTGAAGCACATACTCCCTCAAGACAATGTACAGTAGTTTACTAGTCCCTTATCATCCCACTAATGAAGCATTAAGTGTTCTAATAGACCCTTTGGCAATTATAGCATTTTACAAACTTATGCAAAGGGAAGCAACTCCAGACCTCCAATGTAAACTAACCAAAATGTAAAAATCATTTTCTTTTGACCTGTACGGTTTCCAAACTTCATCTTTGGTGAACCTTATCAACATGATATGACCTGTAATGTGTCTATTTGTTTTTTTTTTATATCTCAATAGATTTCATATGCCAGAACGCTGATTTATAAATATAAGGGTTTTTTCGGTAAATGTGACAACTTTTAAAGAACGGAAACAAAGTAGGTAATTGGCAAATCACCTATTGTATCATCATACATGTATGACTGTAAATATTTAAGATTCTTATTGGATAAATCAGTATGTGGCTTACCCTAGAGCTCAAAATGTGATGATTACTGTGCAATTTAGCATGTGACATTAACATCACACTTTACACTTCAGTGTGTACCCCTATATGCAGTCAGGGAAATTCATTTTCTAATAGAAAATTAACAATCAAATTGTCCTAAAAAAGGCAAAATTTTGCTTAAAAACTTATTTCTAAGGTTAGTGAGGACATTTGACTCCAAAAATAATTCCATTTCAAAATGGCTATTCTTTAATATTGTTGAATATATACCCTTTCTTTGGTATAAATATTGGACCACCTTTCCAGGCATTTTTCTGAGATAAATGGAGTCAAAGTTACCTCCCCTGAATATGGTCCGAATTCCCATTTACCCCCCTTTTGACCATATAAAAACAAATTGCACAATGTTTTTGTAAAAAGAGTGTTTGGATTATAAGTCTTTGTTGTTTTAAAG
Source organism: Modiolus philippinarum (assembly GCA_002080025.1). Classification (NCBI taxonomy): domain Eukaryota; kingdom Metazoa; phylum Mollusca; class Bivalvia; order Mytilida; family Modiolidae; genus Modiolus; species Modiolus philippinarum. The sequence continues at coordinate 103,182 of MJUU01041534.1, forward strand.
GTATTTATAAAAATATATCCACTTCTGTCAATTATTTTTGCTAATATTCCCAATTATGTGCATATTGAGGTTAGATTTTTTTATCACTTTTTGCCCCATGGAGGGACATAAAAAGTGAAATTTAGAATAACTTCCAAACTAAAAATTTATTTTTTTTTTAACTTAAATACATACCTTTATACGATATCTTAAAAATATAAAAAATCAGTACAGCAAACCAGGAAAAAGGAAAGTTGTAAGACCAAGAAACACCTGGCGTAGAAACTTACAACCCCAAATGGATGCCGAGGGGTACAGATGGAACGACCTGGTTAGAATGGCCAACAACCGACCCCGTTGGAGAAGTTATTACTGGCCTATGTGCCTCCATGACACAAAAGGCTTAAGTCAAGTCAAGTAAGTCAAACCAGGCTTTTAAGAGACCTACAAGCATTCAAAGTTGACAACATTGCCCTCCTCTCCTCAAAAAATTTTGCTGTCACCAGAACAAAAACCGGAAGTTGTGTCACTGGATATGCTTGTAGCACACAAATACCAAACTAAAATAGTCATATGACTGAATACAGTCTTCATTTGACTAGAACAGGAAGTTGTAGGTTACACATGTCAAACTGGAAGTGGATACTTTCTTGCCTACTGTTAATCATAAATACAAAAATTTCATCTACAAATTCAAATTTTGTGATATATTGTATGATAGTTCCTATGATGGAGTCCTATAGAGAGATAAAGGAGCGCGCATGTTGGCCCGGAAGTAGTTTGTATTTCCAATTGGCCACTGTTTTGACTGGAATGATCTATTATGCTGTATAAAGATATATTTTGGATGGAGTTGACTGAATGAATGAAATGATACTGCTCATATTTTCTTGTTCCAGTTCTTCTAGAAAAATGGCCCTACTCAAATAATTTTATTGACTTTGCAGAGAAATTTTTTCTTGACTCAAATTTTGATAAAAAAACAGTTATTTCTAACCTTTTTTTTTGGAAAATTTTTAAAAAAAAATCTTCCTACCTACCTACTCAACATTATTAAGTAAGGTGGGGTAAGGGGAAACAATTTTTTTTTATTATGGCCTTATATAAGTGATTATATAATTAGATAGTCACTTGTTTTAGTGCTTTCCCTGACTGATATATATATTGTAGCAACAGGCAAAATCCATATTTTTTGAGTAAAAATAGTTTCAAGACTTGAGTGTTATATAAAATATGAAAAGATTCATAAATTAATTTTCACTTAAAACTACAATTCAACAACCTGCAATCTGCCTAAATCAAAAGTCATTAATTTTGTAATCTATCTAATGTTCAATATTTCTAACTATATTTTTTAAAAATTACCTTTTTCCCTCATATACCTCATGGCTTGTTTTATTTTCTCATCGGGTGTATGTGGGAACGTGGATTTGTATGCTTGGACATACGGCATTTGAAACTCTTCATCATAATTGATCCATCCCTTGTTGTGTTTTTTGGGAGACATAGTGACTTTGCCTTTATAGCTACAGACAGATGATCTTCTTCTTGTGTATTTTGATGTCAACGGCAACTGCTTGTCATGTGACATATTAGAGTTCAAGTTACTTTTTTTTCGTCTAAACCTTTTCTTGTTCTTTTTTACTTTCTTTTTATGATTGAATTGTTCTTGTATAGCCTTATGCTGGTTATGCTGGGAGACTATAAATGACAGAGAATCAGATCGCTCAAATCTCTTCCAGTAGACAACCTTCCATGCTGTATCGACCACTAGTGTAACAAAAATGGCACATATTAAAGATGCTGGAGACTTGGAAATTTTCACTAAAGTTCCTGAAATTATTGATGTTAGTACCATAACATTGAAGAACAAGGTTTTCGTCAGAAAACGTCTGATATAAAATCCATGGTCATGTTGGTATTTCCACACATGGAAGAGTGCTGTATTCAGTAGATATATTATACAACTTGCTAGTATTCCCAAAATGGTAGGATCTCTGTATGTCTCCCACAGCTGAACCATCATAATTGTGATATAATCTACTTCATTTTCTGAAACATTAAAAAAGAAAGTTATTTAAGGACTAAGGACTATTCTGGCTAAGTTTGGTTCTAATTAGACAAGTTGTTTCTGGGAAGACGAATTTTATATCATATTTGCCATGAGGTACAATTTTAAACTATATGCTCCCCAGGCAGATATTATGGATGGGGTATACCAAACTGCTGGATACATTTTTTGGAAGGGACCAAAAAAGGACAATTTTGTATAATAGAACAAATGTGGTCCTATTGCAAGGCAATACAGAAGTCCCCTACCGGTGGAATAATTCTTTCTTATACCAGCAAAAATAGTTAAAGAAAAAAGTTTTCTAAGTCCAAGGCCCATAACTCTGTCAAAAATCAATGGACCCAACCCAAAATCAAACTTGATATGTAACTCATAATGGCAGACTCAGACATAGCAAATATCAGCTTAATATCTGGAACTGTTTAAAAAAAAAGTCCAGAAAACATACATTTTACCAAAATTTTCTAAGTCAAAGGTCCATAACTCCGTCCAAAATCAATGGACCGCAACCAAACTCGAACTTGATCTGTTACTCATAATGGTAGACTCACATAGGATATATATTAGCTTAATATCTAGAACTGTTTAGAAAAAAAGTCTGGAAAACCTATATTTTACCAAAACTTTCCAAGTCAAAAGCCCATAACTACGCCCAAAATCAAAGAACCAGAACCAAACTAGAACTTGATCTGTAACTCAACAACATTTTTCCCATACTATAGGAGATATTTATCTAATATTTGGCATGTAAGTCTACCAACCAATTAACTTACATGCCAAATATTAGACAAATATCTCTTATAGTATGGGAAAAAATTCCGGAAAACTGAGTGTGGCGGACTGACAGACGGACTGATTGAGTGCAAACGTAAGGTCTCCTTCGGCGAAGCCGGTAGGGGACTAATAAAGAAGGGAAACGGGGAATGTGTCAAAGAGACAACGACCAAAAGGGGAGTAATAACAACTCAAAGCCACCATAAGATCTTCAATGAACGGTGAGGAAACCTCACACCCAAAGGCAGGTCTGAGTCGGCCCTAAATTAAGAGTTCAGTGTAATAAACACCATCCTACACTCCTAGATTCAGGTTTACCGAACATCTACTACCAGAATTCACTACTTGCAGTATGGGACATTGTTTTAAACTCACATAAAAAATTTCAAGTTGCAGAAATTGTAGTTACTGAGAAAATCTTTACCAAAACTTTCTACAATTGACGAAAGTTCTTGAAAATTAAGTACAAATGTATATCTTCAGTGGGGGGTTTAGGGGGTGGCCCAGGCCCCCCTTAGGTTGGAAAATACTTTAAATTCCTAGGGTTTTTTTTTCGGAAAATTGGGATCCGGGCCCCCTTTTTGAAAACTTATGGGTCAGGCCCCCCTGAGCAGAAAGTCTGAATCCGCCTCTGATCTGTAAACAGGAAGTAGATGTCAGACAAACCTAAAATCTCTACTTGCAGTATCGGACATCGTTCTAAATGTCAACATAAAAATTCAAGTAGTAGCAATTTGTAGTTAATGAGAAAACTACATTACCAAAAATTTCTATTACTGACAGAAGATGTCTAAAAATTAAGTAAGTAGGTTAACAGGAAGTAGATGTCCAGCAAACATGAATTTGCTACGTGCAGTATAGGACATCATTTCATACTCTCATATAAAATTTCAAGTTGGAGTGATCGGTAGTTTAATATATACTGAGAAAACTGTAATTCTAATTTTAAATTACAAAATGTATCTGTTGCAACGAAAGCAGCCATAAAAATATCTGAAGAAATTATCTGAAACCAACCCATATATCGTGTTTCCTGCAGCTGATTTTGGCATGCTGTAACGCCCTGCCCTTTTTTATTGATGCCCTGCCCTTTTTTATTTTCATTATTGGTGCCCTGCACATTTTCAATCACTATGCCTTGACGCCCTGCCATAAATTAACTGGAACTAATTTTTTCTTTTGAAAATTGTCAAAAATTAAAGTATGATGTTCATTATCCTTATCAGTGTATTCTATTTGTTCAAAATAATACTTTAATTACACCTGTCATACTAATTAAAGCGGTGATGGACATTTGCGCAAAAAAGTAGGACATTTGCGCAAAAAAATGAGGACAATTGCGCAAACGAAAAGAGGACATTTGCGCAAACGAAAAGTGGACATTTGCACAAATGATAACTGACTTCTTTTTTTTTCAGCATATTTTTTATTCATATGCCCTATTCCATAGGTGTTAGATGGACTTTTCCGTTGCCCCCGGCTCACCACGGGGAGGTTGAAGAAGGATTCTGAGCAAGATATAGTTTGTAGCTCGTAAATATTCAATTAGTCTCTCAAATATAAAGTATTAATTTTAAAACGCAAAACTAGCACTATTTACAGTTTAAAAATCTATTTTGAAGTCTGTACTAAGGAATAATAACAGCCTGATCATTGATGTATCTTATTTCGATAGCTGATAGTCGGTTGCTCAAAAATGCTTTCGAGTTGCTGTGAATTGCCGTGATTTTGGATTTTTCATTTTAGAATTTCCCATTTCCGCGTTCTTGCTTCGGTATTAGTTTGCCGATGTATTCCAAAAATATATTTCAATACTTGCTTGATAAAGGTAATTTGCTTAAACAGGCTCTGTATTGACAACAGGTTACTAAAAATCCTTTACGCAAACGTCCATATTTTCTTTGCACAACTGTCCACTTTTCATTTGCGCAAATGTCCTTCCGTTTTTCAGGTAAATTTGCGCAAATGTCCTTCGCCCAATTAAAGGATTAGTTCACTTGTAAACAAACACTGTTGGCACTTGTGTTTACCTGAGTTATAAATTATCACCTGTCAATCAGAGATAAACTGCTAACCTGTATGGCAATTTTATGCCAAAATCATTATTCTTCTTAGACTTCAAATCTTTCTTTCACTAAAATTTTCTTAAAAACTCTCTGTTTAATGCAATAATGAAAAAAACATAATTTTTTACAGATCACATTTTTTGAAAGTTGAGTTATTTCCCTTTAAAATTTGTCTGTAAATTGTGGAATTTTATTTATTTAGAATTTTCTTTACACTGACATTTGCATTAATCAATTTAAAGGAAAAATAATTTGGTTTCAAATTAAAAAGCATTTAAAAAAGTTTTTCAGCATAATTTGTTTGTTACTTTGCAAAAAAAAATTATCTACTCAGGAAATAATGATTAGTTTGGCTCCAACTCTAAACAGCACTTGATTTCTTCGACCAATCAAATGCAACATAAGCATACAAAGTGGTGCCATTTGAATCATATGGAATAGAAGATGGTCCTATGACTAACAATTTTAGATATTGTGGGACACTGTAGCATCAGACCATTTACACACCTGTTTAACAGGCTGCAGGTGTATTGTACTGCACTTTCTTTGATATTGCAGGCATTATTTGTATGTTTATTTAGTAAATATGTAACAATGTTGTTTATTTTATTGCAAAAATGGGCATTCACTATAAAGGTGCACTAAAAGTGTAATTAATCACGCTTTATGTGCCCTAAAAGAAGAATATTACCCTGCCCTTTTCAAAAGCTGCAGAATACACTAATACACATGAAGCAAATATCATTGACTTGCCACTGATGTTAACAGTTACTGAGAAACTAGCTTACATGACTGACCATGCTGTCGCCGTTATAGTTTGTATGCCTATGTCTTGCTTTCCCCATCTTTTGTCCCAGGTGAGACAAAAATCACTTTGAATCCCTACCATGCCTACAGAAAGCATGGACGTATATTTAGAAGGATAAGCATTTCGTGATAATTTGGAAATATATCACGAGGTGTGAGATTCTGTCACTTTGGGACCATATCTTCAAAGCATTAAAACAACAGAAATGTTATAATGATGGTCCTAAAAACTGTTCTGCATGTACAGTAGATGTTAAACTTTAGGACAATATTAAGATTGTGAAATTCTGTGCAATACTTTAAAAGCCTTTAGTTCCAAATCATGGTGCATTTTTTCTATTACACCGGAAGTGACAAAAAAAAATCAACGAAAATGTTTTGACTACAAATTTCAATCATGTGTATAGATAATTCCAAACATACAGGATATCGATTTTTTGGGGAGGTGAAACATAGGGGAATCAGTCAAGTGATTGTATGGAAAAGGCCTGAGTATAAAATAGGAGTCTGTCCATGCTGTCAAAACACATTTTTTAGATTAGTATGACGAATTTGTCATAAAATTATGAGCCTAAAACAATCATCATATAGAATATAAGATTAAAATTGAATTAAATAATAACATCAAAAGTTGCTTTCCCATATGTTTGATGACAAATCTAGAGTCCAACACCGCCTGGGTGACTTCTGGTTTAGTTTGTTTACATTTAATCCCCTCTGATTTAACTGTGACATCATCACAAAATTATCTATTGAAGAAACTACTTGCTGAAATGTAACAAAATAGTGATGCAAAAATCATTCAGCTTTAAGAAAAGCATAATTTTATTTAAATCCATATACAACTTTTTAAGTAGATAGCTGAAAGTGAATGCATATCAAATGCCTTGCTATAGATTTTAAAAATTGCAACATGGGTTGTGTACGAGTTTCCTATCCTTCTAAATATATGTCCTTGCTGAAAGTTACTTTTGCAAAGCTATCTTAAACAGGTTGGGGAAAATCCCCATTTGGGGTATAATACATTGTACCTCACTTTGGGTATAATACCTCACTTGGGGTATAATACCTCACTTTGGGTATAATACCTCACTTGGGGTATAATACCTCACTTGGGGTATAATACCTCACTTGGGGTATAATACCTCACTTTGGGTATAATACCTCACTTGGGGTATAATACCCCAAACAGGGTATATTTTTACAGTGATTATTTTCTTTATTTTGGATTAGACAGTTTCTACTAAAAAGGGCAAATACATGTATTTAGATAAAATGCAACAATTTTTTCAAATTGGAAATATGTATTTATTAACACAGCAAAAATTAATGGCCTATGAAATTTGCACTTTACATGAGCACTTAACTTTTTGAAAACTAAAACTTTGAATGTATTTTTTTGGGGGAAAAATATTGCTCCTGATATAAACTGTTGCCCTTTTGAGTAACAAGAGTTGTCAGAAGACAACATAGCTCACCAGGGATTCCAGTAACCTCAATGCACAATAAATTCCAAAGTAATAGAAAGCTCTTTTCACAAGAAAGTCACATATCAAATATAAACACCCAATCACTAAACAACTTAATTCTAGAAGCAAGTTTAAGATTTTTTTTAAAATTACCCTAATTGCAACGTCAAGGTCAAAATGTCTACCATCAGAAAGCTCTCATAACAAGAAAGTCACATACCAAATATGTACACAATATCACTTAACAACTTAATTCTAGAAGCAAGGTTAAAGTTTTTAAACTAGAGGCTCACATGAGCCTGTATCGCTCACCTGGTGACTGGTTTTATTCATTGTCACCAATAGACCACCCATTCATACCATAAATCAGTTCAGCAGATGTTACATTTTCATTCTTGGATGAGGTACAAACTAAAAATCACAAACTTTGGAAGGGATCACCCAAGTACAATTGTAACCAAGTTTGGTTCCAATTGGCTCAGTAGGTTCAGAGGAGAAGAATTTGAATGCATATCCCATAGGGTCCCTTAATGTTAAACTATGTTCTACACTGGCGGCCATCTGAACGTAAAAATCACAAACTTTAAAGGGGATCACCCAAGGACTATTGTGACCAAGTTTGGTTCAATTTGGCTTGATAGTTTCAGAGGAGAAGATCTTTGGATGCATCCCAATATATTTTCCTTATTTTAGATAGTAATTTTAAGGGTGTATATTGCTTTTTTCAGTTTTTCCTAAAAAATCATAATTTTCAAAATAAAGGGCTACGCCGAGCGCAGCATGATACGACCGCAGCATGTCGTCCACTGAAATTTGAAAAAGTGTAATTTAAAGTGAGTATGGACATAGGAAAGGTTAAAGTTTTTGCTGACGACGCCGACGCCGAGGGTATGACAATAGCTCTCCGGACATTCGTTCCGGCGAGCTAAAAATCCCATCGAAATGTGATGCAAAATTTAAGGTAATCTGTAAATTTACGATTTTGGCCCCCTTCGGCCCCTCATAGCTCAGGAACGGCAAGAGCTACATCAAATCCGTTGTAATACTACTGAAAGCTTACATCAAGTAGAATCCAAAGAAAAAAATCCCATCGAAATCCGGCGAAAAATAAATTTTTTAGGTTATCTGTAAATTTACGATTTTGGCCCCCTTCGGCCCCTCATAGCTGGGTAAGGAAACAAGTTACCAAAAATCTAATAGTAGAGCGCTACAATAATTTTTCCTTAGGAATCCTTTGGAAAAAATTGCATCAAAATCGGACTAAAAATAAAAAAAATGAAATTTTTGAAATTCGCCCCTTTTGGGCCCCATTTATCTCATGAACGGTACATGCCACGTGAAATCCGTTGGCATTCTACAGATTGGAAATTTTCTAAGGAGTTTACTGAAAGAAACCCCATCAAAATCCGATAAATAATAAAGATTCTCCAGTCAAATATGTGAAAACAACCAATTTAACCCCTTTTGGCCCCTTTTTCTAAAACGGGCGGGGCCAGGAACATAAAATTATAGCCCGGGCTAAAGCATGTGCCAAGAACCATCATACTAAAATTTGAAAATGATCTGTTCACTGGCACCAAAGTTATGCTGTCCACAGACACAAAAATACCCAATTTTACCCCTTTTTGGCCCCTTTTTCTGAAACGGGTGGGGCCATAAACCCGAAATTAAAACTGGGATAGCCATTATGCCAAGAAACAACATACTGAAATTTGAAGATGATCCATCCACTAGAAACAAAGTTATGCTGGCAACAGACGCCGACTGCGCCATAACATAATACGACCGCAAAATTTTTGCGGTCGTATAAAATTTTTTTTATCCCAAATGTTGTCTCATTTTCTATTAAATATGAATATATACAATCTTCATTATGTCAGTAACAATAATCAGTTGCATTGGAAATCTTCTGGTAGTTATGTTATTCACAAAAGCCGTAATTGAAGGGTAGTTGAAGGCTATTTTTTCAATGCAAATTTGGCAGTGGTTAAATTTAGAGTTGTCTCTCTTTGCTTTTACATGCCTACAGTGTAAATGTAAAACGGGATTTTAAGATACATCGTCGAAAACTGGTAAAACGATGATACAGAGACGTACAAAAAGTATTCGGTCACTCTCTATTTTTACTATATATTCTATGTAAAACCACATTTTTTTCAAAAAATTAGTATGAAGCCATTTCCTATCCAATTTTGTTAAAATTTGCACCATAAAATAGAGAATTTTATCAATTTTGATTGTTTAATTGCAAATAATTTTCATATTGGACATTTTAGAGAACGAAGGATTTAAACACAAAGTAAAAATATGACGTCATATTTTTACTTGCACATATAAGGATTTTCCACAACAAAACTTTAACTTTCTGTTTAAATAATTGAAACTTTAAAACTGCAACTTAAAAAATTAATTCAAAATTATCCACTAAAACTGCATGAAATTATCTAATTAACAGTGAAAATTATATCAAAATCGGATAAGAAATGGCTTCAAAATAATTCTTTGAAAAAAAATGTCATTTGATTTCGAGATCATCCGGCCTTACAACAGTCAGGCCGATGCCAGTCCGGCCTCATGACAAACCGGCCTTGGTCTATCTGTCCCTGTATTGTTAATTGATACTATATCGTTGTTTTGTTCAGTCAGGTCATGATATCGGAGATAGAAAGTCGTAATATTTATTGTTCAGACTTATATTGATGCATTTATTAGAAATTTGTCATAAAAAAATTGCTGCATAATATAGGAACAGAATTTTATCCATTTACGAAATTGTACAGTGAGGGATAGCCTCTGAAGTATGTACCAAGTTTATTTTTATTTGAAAAGTTAGCAGACTGAGAATGCCGAAAGAACAAAATTCAAGTGGATTTTTCATGGCAAATATGAGAACACCAGAAATAAAAGACCATAGTCACGATACACAAACATGCTAAATATAACACTAAAACTTCAGGACACGAGTTTGCTTTCCATCTTCCAAGGTAAAAAATTGGCATATAAAGTTGAATTTTTCTTATGGCAAAAAGAAATTCAACTTCTTATAACCAGATTAGATCTGGTGACTGATTGTACTACATATCAAATAGCAATAGAGTCAGACCATGGCTACTGTGTAAAAGCAATCACACCAGATAGCGGAATAATCATACAAGGTTTTTCACCAGATGAAATCAAGAGTGAACAGTCCAAAGATACTGACCTAAGTATACTGTTATACTACCTTGCAAAACAGGTGGAACCCAAAAAAGATGAATTATTCATTGCATCACCAGCAGCAAAGAGCTATTGGATAAACAGGAAGATGTTTTTCCTAGATACTGAGGGTATACTACGCAGTAAACCTAACTAGAGGCTCAGAGACTGAGCCTGTATCGCTCACCTGACAAAATGCTTTAATGCCATGCATGACCAATTTTACCAATGGGGTAGGGTGTTTAGGTATGTTCTCAATTAGCATGATTAGCACCCGTGTGTTTTGTCTGATCCTATTGAAATGAGGAATTTTTGCAAAGGACCTTCTATACATTTAGTATAATTTGATTTAATTGTTTTGAGAGAAGATGATGAAAAGGATGGTTTTCTCATACTGGGCTCCAATGTTAAACTATGTTCTGCACTTGAGGCAATGTTTTTTGTCGGATTGAAATGAAATGTCCAATTTTTGTAAAGTACCTTCGGTCATCATTCCTGTAAAGTTAGGTTGAATTTGCTTCAGTGGTTTCAGAAGAGTAGATGAAAATGTGATTTTCCCATAGGGTCCAATGATAAACTATGTTCCATGCTGGCGGCCATGTTTTGTAACGGATGGGAACAAAATGAGCAATCTTTGTAAAGGACCTTTAGTACATCATTCCTGTAAAGTTTGATTGAATTTGCTTCTGTTATTTCAGAGGAGTAGATGAAAATGTGATTTTCCCATAGGGTCCTATGTTTAACCATGTTCCGTGCTGGCCGCCATGTTTTTCATCGGATTGGAACGAAATTAGCAATCTTTGTTAAGGACCTTTAGTGCATCATTCCTGTAAAGTTTGGTTCAATTTCCTTCAGCCTTTTCAGAGCAGGAGATGAAAACATGATTTTTCCCATAGGGTCCAATGTTAAACCTACATGTAAGTTACGCGCTGGCGGCCATGTTTTTTATTGGATCAGAACGAAATGAGCAATCTGTGTTAAGGACCTTCCATTCATCATTCCTATAAAGTTTGGTTGAATTTGCTTCAGTGCTTTCAGAGGAGTAGATGAAAATGTGCCGTGCTGGCGGCCATGTTTTTCTTCGGATCAGAATGTAATGAGCCATCTTTGTTTAGGACCTTAAGTACATCATTCCTGTAAAGTTTGGTTCAATTTGCTTCAGCCTTTACAGAGCAGAAGATGAAAATGTGATTTTTCCCATAGGGTCCAATGTTAAACCTAAGTTCCGCGCTGGCGGCCATGTTTTTTAACGGATCAGAACAAAATGAGCAATCTTTGTAAAGGACCTTCCATACATCATTCCTGTAAAGTTTGGTTGAATTTGCTTCAGTGGTTTCAGAGGAGTAGATGAAAATGTGATTTTCCCATAGGGTCCTATGTTAAACCATGTCCTGTGCTGGCCGCCATGTTTTTCATTGGATCGGAACAAAATGAGCAATCTTTGTTAAGGACCTTTAGTACATCATTCCTGTAAAGTTTGGTTCAATTTGCTTCAGCCTTTTCAGAGCAGAAGATGAAAATGGGATTTTTCCCATAGGGTCCAATGTTAAACCTGAGTTCCGCGCTGGCGGCCATGTTTTTTTATCAGATCGGTACAAAATGAGCAATCTTTGTAAAGTACCTACAGTACATCATTCCTGTAAAGTTTGGTTGAATTTGCTTCAGTGGTTTCAGAGGAGTAGATGAAAACGTGATTTTCCCATAGGGTCCTATGTTAAACCCTGTTCCGTGCTGGCGGCTATGTTTTTCGTCGGATCGGGACGAAATGTGCCATCTTTGTTAAACCTAAAGTAGATCACTCCTGTAAAGTTTGGTTCAATTTGCTTCAGCCTTTTCAGAGCAGAAGATGAAAATGTGATTTTTACCATAGGGTCCAATGTTAAACCTAAGTTCTGTGCTGGCGGCCATGTTTTTTATCGGATCGGAACGAAATGAGCAATCTTTGTAAAGGACCTTCCATACATCATTCCTGTAAAGTTTGGTTGAATTTGCTTCAGTGGTTTCAGAGGAGAAGATGAATATGTGAAAAGTTTAATGGACAGACGGACGGACAGACGGACGACGGACGGACGACAAGTGATGGCAATAGCTCACACTGACCCTTCAGGTCAGGTGAGCTAAAAAGGAGGGTCAAAAGGAGAGATTTGTAATCCCCTCTGCTTTACAAAACACAGTTATGGAGTTGTCCCATAACATACCTGCTGCTGGTCACCAGGGAACAGAGAGAACACTTGCGAAAGTGAAAACCAATTACCACTGGTACAATATGTCAAGGGACATACGACAATTTGTGGTATCTTGTGACATTTGTAGTAAAAACAAAAAGCCTACCAGACATGCTCGCTACCAAATGACCCAGTATCACGCTGGGGCACCTATGGAAAGAGTACATTTAGACTTTATGGGACCCTTTCCGAAAACCAAGAAGGGTAACGAACACATTTTAATGATGGTAGACCAGTTTACTAAATGGACTGAGTGTATTCCATTACAGTCACAGACCGCTGAGGTAACAGCTCAGGCAGCAATAAACGAATTTTTCGCTAGATTTGGATATCCATTCCAAATATTTACTGATCAAGGTCGCAATTTTGAAAGCGCACTCTTTAAATCAGTATGTGAGCTACTGGAAACGCATAAGGCCAGGACTATGCCTTACAGACCATCAGCTAATGGTCAGGTTGAAAGACAAAACAGAAGTCTTATGGATGCTGTGAGATGTTTTGTAGACTCCGCCAAGGATAATTGGGATGAACACTTGCCCCAATTGGCAGGAGCACTATGGTCCTGTGTTAACAGGAGCACAGGATACACTCCCAACATGTTGATGTTGGGTAGGAAGACTAATCAACCAGCTGACCTAATGTTTGGGGTTGATTCGGAGAAAAAGTACTCGGGGACTGAGGAGTACGTTATAGGGCTTGAGAAAGCTATGAGAAAATCTCACGACATAGCTAGGAAGACCCTTAGGTCAACCCAGGCAAAGATGAAGAAAGACTACGACCTGAGAGTCCATGAACACCAATACAAAGTTGGAGACTTAGTTTACGTATTGGACACAGCGCAAGTTAGGGCTGTTCCAGAAAAGTTGGTCTGGGACCCTTTGAAGGCACTTTATATAAATTTCTGTGGGTGGTTGTGTTTTCTTCTTCCTTTTGTATTGTACATATGGGGAAGAATTCTGTGGGTTGTGGGGGTCAATAAAAAGTGCCTTCAAACCCCCCATGTCATTTTTTATGGAACAGCCCTTAAAGGTGTGTGTAAGAAACTTAGTCCACCCTGGAGAGGTCCGGGTGTGATCATTGAAGAAATTACACCTTACTTGTACAAGGTCAAACTACAGCGCGTGCTGTTTACAACAAACCACGACAGGTTGAAGCCTTGTCGTGACAGGAAAATACCAGTATGGCTCCAAAAGTGCCAAGAGAAAGTTCTTAAGGGAGAGAATGTCCTTCAGGAGGTTGGAGGCCAAACAAAACAGAGAAAATATTGTATCTGTCGAGGACCAGATACTGGTGAGATGATGGTACAGTGTGATAACTGTAGAGAATGGTTCCATCTCACCTGCGTGAACTTAAGTCCTGCAGAAGTAGAAACTGTTGACCGTTATTTTTGTCCTAACTGCCGTATGACTGACAGGCAACCCTCCAGTGGAAAAGGAGGGGGGAAGGGTAGTCAGTAGAAATATGTAGGTCTCCATTCAGCCCGTTGTGACAGCTGTTTTTTTATTTTGTAGAGTTAAAATCAACATTTGTTAAAATGGCTGTGTGGAAAACACCAACAGAAGAAGGGCAATTCGATGATGCTGAGGAGAATGACTCTACCAGCAGCTTTGCTGGTAGTGATCATAGTGATGAAGACGGCCAATCTACTGGCAGTGATAGTGACAGTAGTGTCACCATCGTCCCCAACGCCTCCAGTGGGGAGGAAGAGAATACTATAGTAGGCTGTGAAGGCCACAAGCCTGTGGCAGGGGTCGGCAGTTGGAGGTCCAGAGGAGTTTTCTGGAGGGCCGTGCCCAGGAGGCACTAGCGTATGCATCTCAACCAGCCGTTGAGGTTCCCCCTTGCCAGGAGGGGGAGCAATCAGGTGAAGGTGTCCGAGCTGAAGAGCGGGCAGGTCAGACCCGTGGGCGGACATTGCCCAGAGACAATAGGGACTCCCTCTGTCCAGCGGAGGGATGTGGCCTATATACTAGGACTTTAAGTAGGCATATGCACAGGGTGCATGTGTCTGCCCTTTTAGTGATAGGGTCGCCAGCCAGTTCGCTGGGGACCAGGACTTCTATAGATTCCTTGGGGATGTCGTGGAGACTATTGAGGGGTGGATAGTTGGAGAAGAAGGGAATTTCCTGCGCAGGATAAGAGTACCCCTGCAATGTGCAGTGTCCAGGGATATGCACCTCCTCATTCGGGAGGTGTGTAGAGTGATGGACTGGCCAGTTGAGTGGAGGTATCGCCTTAGCCCGGCAAATTTGCCGGCTTGTGTTCTTCATTGGAGGCTTATGGCTCTGCTTCTGTCCCTCCTGACAGAAGAACAGAAGATGATTAAGGAGGCAAACTACCTGGGGGTGCCGGAGAAACATAGACCCCCTATCCCAGCAGGAGATAGTGGATCTGAGTCCTCTGGACCCTCCCAGCCACTGACCCCGGCTGGGAGTGAAAGTGAGGATGACGAGTATATAATACTTGACCAACTCTCCACCGATACTGAAGAAAGTGACAGCAGCTCCTCGGTGCTGTGTGCCGGGAGTTCTTCCAGGGATTCACTGGTCAGAATGGAAGGAGAGCCCTCCGTCGTTCATTTCAGGGCCAGCACTCTCCTGGATGTGAGGAGCCAAGCTGCCAGACAGTGGAGTCTGGCGGGCACCATTGAGGTCCTGTACCAGGGACGTGTGCTGTCTTCCTCAGCCGACTTGGCTGAGGTACCAGAGGAAAGTCTACTGGTCGTCAGGAGGAGGTAGTTACCAGCCCGTTTGCTGGTAGCCTCATTTGTATATATTGGACAGAGTTGTGTGGTCCAGGGATAGGTCTGCACAGAATGTATATTTCCTTAAGGTATAAGGACAATCCAGAGATGATCCGTTTAGTTCTTTTTCGTTTTTATTGGATATTCTCTCAGTGGGGAAAGTTTTATTATGTATATATAGGTGTAAATATCCAATCCGTAGAGTTAGAGGGAAGTTGAGTTACACTTGTAATGTTATAGTTTTGCTAAGAGACTTGAGTGATGTTTTTACTGGAAATTTAGGATGTGTCCTTATGCTATATTCTAGGCCTATACACTCTAGAGGTAGTGTTGGATCTTGAGTAGATTCCTTTTTATTGTTTATGGCCTACACCCTAGGTAGTGAGTCCTAGTGTGGGATCTTGTGATGATCACCTTTAATAATTCAGGTTCGAATCCGTGTTTAGTAGAATTCTGGATTTCATGTTTTATAGCATATTTTCCCAATCGTCTCTTTGGAGGGCAATTCTATATGGACAGTCTTTTTGTAGTGGGAACACCCTTAAGTGTTAGGGGAATAGGGATTTTTGGAACATATTGATATTTCGGAAACCTGTTTAGTTCAGTGGTTATTTTCCCTGGAGATAAGTTTTTTTAGTCAGGATTAAGATCCTTCCTTTTCAAAACAGGGGGGAGTATGGTAAAATTGACCACNATTGATTCAGTAGTTTTATTCCTCTCATTTCAATGGGTATACAAAACATAGGTAATCAACGATTACAAAGTTCGCCTCGTTATGGCACATGGACACAGAAACCCAATTTCGCCAGGGTGCTCATTCACCATCCCTTATACAAAGCTACAGTTATGGAGACCTGAGGTTCCCGCGAAAAAGAGTCCCTGTAACGTGATGCAGCGGAGGAATCTGGCTCCAGAAGACAGTGCCCACAGTTGACATTCCAGCCACCGAGTAGGAAAGGTTTACTTATTTAGTGGGAACTTATATTTTTGTCTTTAGCGGGAGGTAGAATTCTCTGGGCCTAGCAAACCCTGTAGTTTATTAAGGGAATTCCTGGTATTTATTTACAGGACCGTTTCTGTGATATTTACCCCTGAAACTCCGTCAAAGAGACAACCTGTTGGTTTATCTTGACCCAACAAAGTTTCACAATACAACTTTTCATGGAAAAAAAACAGTAATACATAAATTATTATTAGGCCGGATCTACTTTTAAGACAGGGCTGGATTGGAATGAGGCCGGAAAGTTCAGGGCCGGATAGGCAAGGACGGATTTGTCGTAAGGCCGGAACATCTTGTTACCGTGTCATTTTATATGAAATATATAGTGAAAAAACTTGGTGACCGAATACTTTTTGTATGTCTCTGTATTTCATGGTAAAGAATATGAAAGTTCCAAAAAAAAATCTATATACAATCCACAAACACAATAAGTAATTGTGTTGCGAATAGTATACTGTAAAGAGAGCATTTTTTCTGAAACAAGTTGACGAATGTTCAACATTATGTTGACAAGTGCCGGATGTGGATGCCACAGTCACGGATAAAAAGTAGCCGATTTTTGTACTATATTATACAAAGAGAACATTGTGGCACAAGGCATAATCAGAACATACTTGTGGTGATACCAGACAATGCATTTTCCACTGACGAGCTCGGAATGTGTCTTAAAAAAATGTTTTTTTCTAAGTAAACTTTTTCCATGATCAATGGCGTCAAACTGCAGCTGGTTCCCAATTGACTAACTAGTTGAAGCTTACGTGACTGCAGCCAGGAACCAGATTATTAGTTAAGTCAAAGAATGAAATACGGACATACGGAAATTCAGCAAATTTGAGTATTGTTTGTATTTTCATCATATTTTATGAAAGAAAATATCATAATTTACACATTTTTTTTAATTACATGACTTTAGCATTGTGGCAATAAATTTTGTTAGAAAACTTGAACCATGGATTTGTCCTACACATGCTGAATATTTTTGCATTGATTCAGTAGTTTTATTCCTCTCATTTCAATGGGTATACAAAACATAGGTAATCAACGATTACAAAGTTCGCCTCGTTATGGCACATGGACACAGAAACCCAATTTCGCCAGGGTGCTCATTTACCATCCCTTATACAAAGCTACAGTTATGGAGACCTGAATTCCGACATAAACGGAAAAGTGACCTAATTTTGCCTGGATGCTGACCTACTGCCAAAGATGCATGCACATGCAAGGTTAGATGATCCTACCATGTACAGTTGCTTAGATCTGAACTCAGACATAAACTTAAATGTTAGTCGATCATGCAGAAAATATAGGTCAACGTGACCTAATTTTGATTGGATGCTGACCTACCCCCAAAGATGCATGTACATACAAGGTTAGATGATCCTACCATGTACAGTTGCTTAGATCTGAACTCGGACGTAAACTTGAATGTAAGTCGATCATGCGGAAAATATAGGTCAAAGTGACCTAATTTTGCCTGGATGCTGACCTACCCCCAAAGATGCATGCACATGCAAGGTTAGATGATCCTACCATGTACAGTTACTGAGATATCAACTCGGACATAAAATTAAATGAAAGCCAGTCAAGCGGAAAATATAGGTCAAAGAGACCTAATTTTCTTAGAGGCTGTGAGATAGCCCAAGATGCATCTGCACACAAAGTTTGATGACCCTACCCTTCATAGTTGCAGAGATATATGCCCAAATGCGGACGCGGACGTAGACGTAGATGCAGACGCGGACGAGGACGCCGGGGGTACACCAATAGTCCCCCTCAACTTCGTTGAAGCGAACTAAAAATGTATTAACAATGAAGAAATCGAATACGGAGATGACGGATAAAGTGAAGAATATGAACACAATTCTGGTACTACCAGAATTGTACAATTCTGGTTCAAATATGTGTACCAGAATTGTTGAACCAATTCTGGAATTACCAGAATTGTGTTTTTACAATTCTGGTTTTTCCAGAATTGTTGAACTTAACAATTCTAGTAAACCAGAATTGTTTGTATTTTTGAACAATTCTGGGACAGAATGTTTATCTAGAATTGTTCATTTCCAAAGACAACTCTGGTATTCCAGAAAAAGACAATTCTGGAATTCCAGAATTGTACAACTTACAATTCTGGTTATTCCAGAATTGCAGATTAAACAATTCTGGTTCTACCAGAATTGTAATAGTTTACAATTCTGGAAAAACAGAATTGTAATTTGAACAATTCTGGTAAAACCAGAATTGTAATTTGAACAATTCTGGTAAAACCAGAATTGTAATTTGAACATTTCTGGTAAAACCAGAATTGTAATTCGAACAATACTGGTACATCCAGAATTGTATAACGAACAATTCTGGTACATCCAGAATTGCAAAATGAACAATGCTGGTACATCCAGAATTGTTTAACGAACAATGCTGGTTCAACCAGAATTGTACATTAAAAAATTCTGGTACAAGTAACAGAGTTGTACAGTCACACTGGGACCAAAAGATGGGATGCAAAAATTCTAATTTGATTTGTTTAGATGTGGTTTGATTAAGCACATATGTACTCTATTTAACTCATTACATATTGACTTAGATAAGGCACTTAATTGCACAATTTTTGAATACCAAAACTGTCCAGAGTAATCCAGGTGCAATTCTGGAATACAAGAATTGTGCAGAATCTTCCAGAATTGTGCAATTCTGGTATACCAGAATTGTCCAGAATCTTCCAGAATTGCACAATTCTGGAATACCAGAATTGTCCAGAATCTTCCAGAATTGCACAATTCTGGAAAATTCTGGAAGAGAAAGGATTCTATCTTGATACTTGATACAATTCTGGTATTCCAGAATCTTCCAGAATTTTCCAGAATCTGCAATTCTGGTAACAATTCTGGTATGCATAATTGTACCAGAATTGTACAATTCTGGTAGTACCAGAATTGTGTTCATATTCTTCACTTTATCCGGAGATGACTGCATGAAAAAATCATTTCATTTGCCAAGTAGACCGAATTATCTGT
Source organism: Modiolus philippinarum (assembly GCA_002080025.1). Classification (NCBI taxonomy): domain Eukaryota; kingdom Metazoa; phylum Mollusca; class Bivalvia; order Mytilida; family Modiolidae; genus Modiolus; species Modiolus philippinarum. Next base: position 122,522 of record MJUU01041534.1, read on the forward strand.
CGTTTTTATCATCCTAGCTACAGACCTGTCAAGTCTCACGCTTTGGGTGTGAGAGTCACGCTTTCCAACCCCAAATCACGCTCTCACGCTTATCCCTTTCAATGTCACGCTTTTTAAAAATTTTCCTGGAAAAAATATTTTAAATAGAAAAATGACCTTTTCATGATTAGAAAACCAAAAATTTTGAGTTGTTTCGTATATTCTTTCATCCAAATGGTTAATTTTCGATAAATATCTACTAAATAAAACACAATTTTCATTTGAGATCACAGATATGAAAGCAAATTTCATTTTCTTTTCTTTTTATGACTAACCTGACTATGCTCTCAGAATGTTCCGTTTTGCGTCTTCGAAAAAAAAATCTTGCAGGGTAAACCCCAGACCCTCCCGTCTCACTCTGGGAACCCAAACCCCCTTGACAGCTCTGTAGTTATGTTCATCTTTTACTAAATGAAAGATAAAAATAAAAGGTCAGATCAGTAAAAGATGAACATAGGCAGATAAAAGTAGCTTTGTAAACGACAGATAATTCGGTCGTATTGCCAAGTTGATCGCATGCTGCCAAGTTTTTTTTAAGCTATCAAAAGGTCAAAGATCAAACAGAAAAGGGTAAAGATCTAACAAAAAAGCCGTAAATTTTATCCTCAGAATGTGTGATTCTCATGCATTTTGTTTAGATTTGACAATTGTGTTGGGGTCTAATGTTAAGCTATGTTCTCCACTTGCACCCATGTTTTGTTAAGCAAGGTAGAAGTACTTAATGACTCTGAAAATTTCAATATATAATGCTCTCATGGCAGAAACCCCCCATACATGTAAATAGAGAAAGTTGACAGGTATGCCTTCTATAGATCATTCCAATAATGTTTATAAAATTTGCTTTAGATGAACACTATGTTCAGTGCTTGCAGCCACGTTTTTTTGTCGAATTGTCACAGAATAGAAGTTCCATCATAAGATTTGTTCTCAACAGACAAATATAATGGAATATATATGTTTTCTAAAGGAACAAACGTTAATTTTGTTGTTCAACACGGAATAAACATATAATAATTGTACCAAAGAGAAGAAAATATTATGCCAATGTTTATAATAATTCTTCCAAAGGAAGTTCTGTTAGGCAGAACAAATATACTTTGACAGTGTTAGAATAAAACAAGCAATTTTTGTGTAGGACCTCACAAATGCCATTCCTGTATTATTTGGTTGAATTTGCTTCAGTGGTTTCAAAGAAGATGAAAATGTGATTTTTCCAAGATGATACCTCCTGTCCAAATGTTCAACTAAATTCCTTGCCATGTTTTATGTTGGATCTGAACAAAATGAATAATCTTTAAAAATTACCTTCAATACATCCTTACTGTTAAACTTGCTTGAATTGCTCAGGTGATTTCAGAGGAGAAGATGCAATGTGATTTTTCCCTTAGGATCCAATGTTAAACCTAACTTCAATGCTGGCAGCCATGTTTTTAGTTAGTCAGACTGGAATGAAATGAGCAATCTTTGTAAAGGACCTTCCATACATCATTCCTGTAAATTTGGTTGGGTTTGCTTCAGTGATTTCAGTTGCCGAAAAAATGTGAAAAGCTAACAGACAGATTGACTGACGATAGACACCAAGCGATGACAATAGCTCAAACTAACCCTTTTGGTCAGGTAAGCTAAGTCATTATATCTTGATGATAAAAGGGCAATTTAAAGTGGAATAGTGTGATAAAGCATGGTTCCCGCTCAAGGATCTTTAAAACTGTTCCCATAGCTTCTGTGTTAAACTATATGTCTCACTACAGCAATATTAGATTTGCGAAAAAAAAAACTTTCTACAACAACAATGATGGACATCGCATTGATTCTTTATGCAAGCTGAGCAAATATTTGCATTCTAATGCAGATTTTAGGACTTGTTTTCAAAAAGCAAAGACAATTGTTCCTGTGGTCATAATGGAAATGACTTGTTAGTTTTGTAAGGGATATTTTTCTCAAGTATGAACTATTCTCATCGAATTCATTTTATTTGTAGTAAACATTTAAATGATCTTCCTTTCTGTTTTTATCTACAGGTCCTACTGGTTCTGTGTTTTCATGTGGTTCCCATTGCAGTGAACTTTATAATGTAACTTTTTCTTCTCAGCGACTCTTTATTATACCCCCCGCTTCAGGGGGTGGTATATAGTGATCATGGTGTCTGTTTGTCCGCCATAGGTGTGAAAATTCAATGAAACTTTCACAGAATGTTCAGTACATACTGCCATTGTGCACCAGCTATATAAAAATTTGATTTGACTTGAATTTTTTTTTGTGATTTGTTTACATCTGGAATCAAATTGGGGAGCGGGGGGTATGTCTTCGTGAGCTTTGCTCACCGTTTTTCTAGTTTACAATGTTATAGTTCATCACTTCGTGTTTAAAATTTTGTGATTTTTTTTTACATGAAGTTAAGGTAGTAGCCACAATTGATTTCTGACATTTGGTCAAATATGCCGACTCCTGCATCATTTTAGATATAATGACATGTAAAATATTTTGCCCAGAAAGACCCTCTTATCATGCTATATTTAAAAGGCATTTACCTATGTCCTCAGAAGAATTTCCCACCAAATTTCAAGAAATTGACATTCCTCCTTCACTTGATTTTCACAACTAATAAATTTTATGCAAAGTCTATGAAAAAACCTAGAAAAATAAAAAATTCCCATCAAATTTTCAATTGCTTGTATCTCAAAATCAAATGCATGAACCTGTTATTTTTTCATGGTCATTGCCAACCTTTCATTAAATCTTCATTAAATCCTACTAATAAAAGAACACTTTTATGAAATTTTTCTTTCTTTGATTCAAAGGTGGCAACTAACCTAATGCAAGTGTTATACATGTTTGTCATTGGTGGGAGTTTGCTGATTGCTCTGAAATATGGGGGAAGGGGGGACTTTTGAAGATGCCCATTTTACTACTCCTTCTTTCAAAGAGTCTGACCAAACTCAACATCTTAGGCCATTTGACCCAACAACAAATCTCCTTTCCAGGTAGTAAAAACAAACTAACAAAATGCTCAAATAACATCTTTTTATTTTTTTGTTCAGTAACAGGCACAGTATTTTTTTTTTCATTTTTCTATAATATTTCTTCTTAACAGATTATAATACACCTCACATATAAATACATATAACTATGTGAT
>MJUU01041537.1:7564-20384 GCA_002080025.1 Modiolus philippinarum
GTTATGTTTCAGTTGATTGGTTACTGTTAGATTTAACATCACTGACATCAGTACTTGTTATGTTTCAGTTGATTGGTTACTGTTAGATTTAACATCACTGACATCAGTACTTGTTATGTTTCAGTTGATTGGTTACTGTTAGATTTAACATCACTTACATCAGTACTTGTTATATGTTTCAGTTGATTGGTTACTGTTAGATTTAACATCACTGACATCAGTACTTGTTATGTTTCAGTTGATTGGTTACTGTTAGATTTAACATCACTGACATCAGTAAAGGATTTTACAGATAGTTTCTTGGCAATGGGATTACCACTTCACATATTAATTAATAATGGTATGTATTAGCAGTCTAATTATCTTTTCTTGTTAATGTATACACTACAAATTCCCTTCATGAACATTTGCACAGTATTTGGGTCTGTCCTTCAGCCCCTCTGTTGGTCCATCCCTTAAGAGTTATGTTTACCCTCAGGTTGAAATTTTTTTCTGTGAAGGATATATGTCATTATCATGAATCTTTATATAGATACAAATTAGGGTATAATTAAACACAAATCATAATAAAAATTTATCCATGCTACAAACTTCATGCTCCACTGATCATGGAAATAAGGGGGATAGTATGAGGTTTATCCACAGGTTGTAATTTTTTCTGTGTTCAGGATGTATGCTTTTATCATGAAACTTTATATTAAGGGAGTAAGAATGTCAGAAATTTTTTAATTAAAATTAAAATGTTGAGCTTTTATTTTAAAAAAACTTTGTTAATAGAACAACATGAGAAAAAAATTTTGAAAATCGATGTAAGAATTTTTGATATTATATGAATCTAACATCGGTGAAAAGGCAAGATCAAGAAATCTCAGACACCCAAGGGTAAGATTTCAATATTTCTCTGACGAGGCTTGCCGAGTCAGAGAACCATTGGAATCTTACCCGCAGGTGTCTGAGATTTCTAAATCTTGCATTTTCAACGGTGTTTGGTTAATTTTCTCACTTTTGTTCATAAAAACGTCTTTCGGTGCCGTCATGATGTCCTTACCATCCGCCATTACTTAGCAACTCACCACGACGTTAATGACGTCATAGTATGCACGAGACTGTCTCACATGGGGTGGTGTGAGACAGAAAAATCTCACATCGCTAAAGATAGGAACTGACTTGACTCAAAAGTGAGAAATAAGACATCAAAATTTTGGCGGGAAGCAGTTCTCTCTAGATATTTCCTTCAATTTCCTTTGGCTGTTTATATGCCATAAAATTTTTCTTGACACTCATACTCCCTTAATACACATTAGAATATAAATAAACAAAAAAACATGATAAAATATAATTGGAAGTTTATAAAATTTAATACATTGTCTATTGTATGCATTTTAAAGTGACATATGACCAAGAAAATATGATACATGTACAAACAAGAGAATCTGTGTCAATGGACACTATGCCCCGCTACTGATCATAAATAATTAATGACCATTAGTGACATTTATTTTATCATCTATACATCTAGAGGCTAACATGAAATTTTACCTAGCAATCATCAAACATGTATGGTTGCTAGGTAAAATTTCCAAGACTAAATGGTCTTAGAGAGTTTCATGAAATTTTCCAAAATTGGAATCAAGAATACTTGCAATCCATATTTGGAAAATGACTACTTTAAATGAAAAGAATTGATTTACCATTGCTGCTAGGTAGAATTTCAAAAATGAAGTGTTCTTTGACGATTTCAGGAAATTTACCAAAATTGGAATAAAAGATTTTTGCAATTCAGTTATTGAAAATTGGTGTTTTGACAAAAAGAAATTCAAAAATATATGGTTCCTAGATAAAATTTCCAAAATTAAAGGTCTTAGAGAGTTTCAGGAAATTTACCAAAATTTGAATAAAAGATTTTTGCAATTCAGTTATAAAAAATTGGTGTTTTGACAAAAAGAAATTAAAAAAAAAATGTATGGTTGCTGTGTAAAATTTCCAAAATTAAAGGTCTTAGTGAGTTTCAGGAAATTTACCAAAATTGCAATAAAAAATTTTTGCAATTCAGTTATTGAAAATTGGTGTTTTGACAAAAAGAAATTCAAAAATGTTTGGTTGCTAGGTAAAATTTCCAAAATTAAATGGTCTTGGAGAGTTTCAGGAAATTTACCAAAATCAGAATCAAAGATTTATTGAAAATTGGTGTTTTGACAAAAAGAAATTAAAAAATATATGGTTGCTAGGTAAAATTTCAAAAATTAAAGGTCTTAGAGAGTTTCAGGAAATTTACTAAAATTGGAATAAAAAATTCCATTTACAAAAATGGCTGTTTAAACATATAGAAAAAAAAGCAATGGCTGAACCGATGAACAGCTTACTTAAATTTATCAGCTCACTCATAAGTTCTGGTGTGGCTTGCAGGTTTACTTTCCTATAGACATCGGTAATTAATGAGATCTTGCCATTTGAATAAAAAAGGAATTGAAACCCCAGCTGTTCGATAAACGATCTCCCACCATACCACAGGTCATCCAAGTCGGAGAATATATACATGTATACGTCTCTAAGTTAAATAACAAAAACGTTCATTATAAGAAACTGTTTTTTTGTTTTTGGCACCATATTGTTGTTTGTCGGAATGTCCGATGGTTTTCATCATTGAATTATTGAGTTATGTTAGTTAAGTATAACTTATAATCCGTTTCAGGACAGCAATAAAAAAATCACAGCACCAATACTCAATATATAAATGATGTTTGTGCTAGATCCAGAGTTATATTGCTGAAATCTACAACAATGGGACTGCAAGTAAACGTTATTAAAATCGGATGAAAATATCTGATTAAAGAAAAAGAACTTCGTTAAATTAAGAATTTGATTTGGTCCCATTGTATACTTATAGGGTCGATTTAATAAATATGTCTCCCTACCTTTCAAATGGTGTGATGCTGTGACTAATTCATTGTTTGTTTCTATACTGACAGTTCCTTTGTAAAAAGATGACAAAATGTTACACTGTGTATGAATATTTGTATGTTTCCTTTAAAAATGACATTTCCAGATGAAAAACAACAATAAAAGTGTTGTTCCATTGCTTTGTTTTACCATATATTTGTAGATACTTTGTTTATTTACTCCATATCCTTTCATTATTTATTGTGTTTTTCTTTGTTTTACACAGATGCTGACAAATGATATTTACGTCACAAACCGTGCATTGGAATAGGTTTATTGAATTGGTTCTAATTTCTAAAATGCATAATATCAAATGCCTATATGCCAAAACAATCCAATAAGGCACGGATCATTTGATTTTCAGTGAGTGGCCAGTTTTTTTTTTTAATTTCTGACCCTGATTTTGCTAAACTAAATTCTCCGACCAGCATCTTGGTTAAAAAAATAATCTGTACTTTGTCTCAGCCTGTCTGTTAAAAAAGCCTTCCTCAACAAATTTTCCTCGCACAGCATATATATAAGAATAATCTGATATGTGTCTCATCCTGTCCATTAAAAAAAGCCTTGCTCAACAGCGTAGCTCTCATAGCGTATATGGTAAAAAAATAATCTGGCCTGCGAAGCGGCAAAAAAAATGAAAGAAAAAAGAAAAATTCTGGGATCAGGTGAAAATCCCAGGCCACCAACCAAAAAACAAATGGTCCATGCATAAGTATTTGAAGGACTCGATTAAGTAAAATTTCGACAGCAGTTCGTCATTTTAGAAGAGTAACAAAAAGAACTAGGCACATCTATATACTACCAAAAGCTTGACTCACGAATATTTAAATTTCATTTTAAAAAATATCAGGTATTTAAAAAAACAATCTGAGATTTTGACACATATCCTTTTGCTCCCAAGAGCGTGGAAATGGTAACGAATATAAAAAAAAAATCATTGCTAAATGCTATTTATATTTTGTTAGGGAGTTTCTTTAAAAATGCACCATTTTTTTTTTATATGCAGATACACAAAGAATCCCCCTGGCACCTAATTCTGAAATTGGTTGGATCTTAAACCCTAAACAAAATTAATCCTAATTCAACAGTCTTGTGAAGGAACATACTATTTTATGATCAGTGCTATGCTACCCGACAACAACTGCTCCAACAGCACGTAATGCGATCGCAAGACATTTTGAAAAGCCATGCATCATTCGCCACTCTTTGTTTATAGCATAAATCAAGAAAAAAATCCATGCAAAAAGACCTAAATTATGCATCAATAGTATTAAAATGAATATTTAAACAATAACAGTTTGGTATAAATTCGAGTTTAATCAATACAAACAGAATATTATATCCGAGTAAAAACTATAAATCAAATTCGAAAAAATATGGCTAACCTCTGAAAATTAGCATTGTATATAAATATATATTTAATGACCCCTTCATAAATAGATTAATGTATGTAGCCCATGACTATATATTATAGGTGATCATTTAATTTCCAATCTCTAGATAAGTCCCAAGAGGATAGTTAATTCCGTATCAGTTCAAGTCCTTTCCGTATTTGATTCTTTCCTTCTCAAGTTACCCATGTGCAAGAGGAATTAATGACAGATAAAGTATGGCTGATCCGTGAGCGGTTCAGCCAAAAAGATGCTAAGGAGAATTTCAAAAATTAAATCGATGAGCGTTATAAAAAATTCAATCATAAACTTTAAAGCCAATGAACCATGACCTTGAAGTCACAGCATCTGTTTGGCACTAAAACAATGCTGTTCATGTTATGATGCATAATTATACAAAGTTTCATCCAGATATCACACCTCCCTCAAGGAAAAAAACTACCTTCAACCTTAACCTTAACCTGTAGTATATCAAATATTCTATGTCAATGACCCATGACCCTGAGGTCACAGCATCTGTTTCATTCCAAAATGTTGCAGTTCATGTCATGGTCTATCTGTATACAAAGTTTCATCAAAACATCATACCTCCTTCAAGGTAAACTACCTTCAACCTAAACCTTAATCTGTAGTATATCAAATATTCACTCCTGATATTCAAAATCAATGACCCATGACCCTGAGGTCACAGCATCCGTTTCATTACAAAATGTTGCAGTTCATGTCATGGTCTATCTGCATACAAAGTTTCATCAAGATATTATACCTCCTTCAAGGTAAACTACCTTCATCTAAACCTTAACCTGAGCATTATGGATGGACGGACGGACGTATGGAAGGACAACGTACCCGATAACTATATACCCCTCCTACTTCGTAGGCAGAGCATAAAAAAATTAACATTATTTAAATGGATAAACCCGGAGGATATCGGATGGTTCTGAAATCTTGACACTCATACTCCCTTAATACTCATTAGAATATAAATAAACAAAAAAACATGATAAAATTTACCCCTGCAACCAACTTCATGCTTCACTGATTATGGAAAAAAGGTAATAGTTCGAGATTTATCTATAGGTTTAAGTTTCTTGTCTGTGAAGGATGTATGCTTTATTAAATACCCATTTGGGTATAATTAAACAAAAATCATAACAAAAATATATCTATGCAACCAACTTCTTGCTTCAATTATTACAAAATGTAGCATTGTTCAAAACTGTTGCTATGTAGGGCATTGTTTCTGTTAGATACATAACCCTGTTTTTTTTTTCAAATCAAGTTTCAAATATATTGGAGTTTAATGGGTACTAAAGCATCAGAAAAGCAAAGTCAAGGTTTTAAGGAATTACAAAAAAAATAATTTGAGATGAGAAATTATGCTTTAATCTACTTAATCAAAGAAAATGCAATATTTAAAATAGTAAAAGTGGCATAAAAATTCCAATTACAAAGTCAAGTAAACAATATTTTAAAGACTTTTCATTTTGGTGATTTTTTGAAACTCTGATATTGTGTACTTCTAATAATATGCTACACAAAAATAGCAAAAGAAATATACCAGGTAACTGAGTTTGTTTCTGAGTTTATCATAAAAAATATGCAACTTTTAACAAATCTCCCATCGGTAACCAGCAAAAAGTCCCCAAAATTGGAAGGCATGAACTGCTTTCTTCACAAACAATGGGAATTACTTTGTGACGTTACATTTATCAACGTCATATTCCAAGAAAACATTGCCTTCTTTTGTGTTTGCTATTATCTCACCTGAAACTGTTTGATATGTCCTTAAAGCTATTTTTATTATGCCCCCGCCGCTAGGCGGTCGGGGGCATTAAGGTTTACCCTGATCCGTACGTCCGTCCGTACGTCCATCTTTTTGGTTTCCGGATGATAACTTGAGTATCCTGCATCGGATCAAAACCAAACTTGGTCACTTGCTTACTTATCACCCAAGACAGAACCCTATCGATTTCCAGGTCAGTACCCCCAAGGTCAAGGTCACAGTTGCTATAAATAGACTAAAATTTCAATAAAATTTTGGTTTCCGGATGATAACTTGAGTATACTACATCGGATCAAAACCAAACTTTTTTTTTTTTTTAATTTGTTTTTCCTTAGTCAGGATTTTACAATACCCTTACAATACCACCTGACTAGGGTTTGCAGGGTTTCTTACAGTAAAAAATATACAATTCTGACTAATTTTTTTCAAAATATTTCAAATTAATATATGTAAATGTATATGGAAAACAGTAATCACATTCATTCATACATACTCACTTTCATTCCAATTTTCATTTCAATTCTAGATACATTATTTAAAGACTCACTCCATTGGACTTTTAGAAATCGAGAAAAACAAAACATAAAAAACACATATATGTAGTTGCTTACACAAATATTTGCGTCCATCTTTTTGGTTTCCGGATGATAACTTGAGTATCCTGCATCGGATCAAAACCAAACTTGGTCACATGCTTACTTATCACCGAAGACAGAACCCTATCGATTTCCAGGTTGGCACCTCCAAGATCAAGGTCACAGTTGCTACAAATAGACTAAAATTTCAATAAAATTTTGGTTTCCAGATGATAACTTGAGTATACTACATTGGATCAAAACCAAACTTGGTCACATGCTTGCTTATTACCCAAGACGGAACCCTATTGATTTCCGGGTTGGTACCCCCAAGGTCAAGGTCACAGTTGCTAAAAATAGACTAAAATTTCAATAAAACTTTGGTTTCCGGATGACAACTTGAGTATCCTGCATCGGATCAAAACCAAACTTGGTCACATGCTTGCTTAGCACCCAAGACGGAACCCTTATGATTTCTGGGTTGGTACCCCCAAGGTCAAGGTCACAGTTGCTAAAAATAGACTAAAATTTCAATAAAATTTTGGTTTCCGGATGATAACTTGAGTATACTACATCGGATCAGAACCAAACTTGGTCACATGCTTACTTATCACCGAAGACAGAACCCTATAGATTTCCGGGTTGGTACCCCCAAGGTCACAGTTGCTAGACTAAAATTTCAATAAAATTTTGGTTTCCGGATGATAATTTGAGTATACTACATCGGATCAAAACCAAACTTGTTCACATGCTTGCTTATCACCCAAGACGGAACTCTATCGATTTATGGGTTGGTACCCCCAAGGTCAAGGTCACAGTAGCTAAAAATAGACTAAAATTTCAATAAAATTGGTTTCTGGATGATAACTGGAGTTAACTACATCGGATCAAAACCAAACTTGGTCACGTGCTTGCTTATCACCCAATACAAAAGCCTATTGATTTCCAGGATGGTAGCACCAAGGTCAAGGTCACAGTTGCTAAAAATAGACTAAAATTTCAATAAAATTTTTGTTTCCGAACAATTACTTGAGTATTCTGCATCTGATCAAAACCAAACTTGGTCACTTGCTTACTTATCACTATAAACATAATCCCATAGATTTTAGCGTTGATACCCCCAAGGTCAAGGTCACAGTTGCTAAAAATAGATAAGTATTACATATAAGACTGTTTCTCAGATTATTTGTTGGAACTACACATTATATCAAAACCAAACCAGTTCCAGTGCCTATTTATCACAGGAGAAAGATCCTTTTTTATAATATTTGATATATATATATTGTACATAGTTATGCCTTTAATATTTAAGGGTTTCGATTGCAAGGAGGCGGAGGCATCCGTGTCCCATGGACACATTCTTCCATTTTTCTTCTTAACTTTGGACATATTTCTCACATGTTGGATGAGGCATGCCTTACCCTGTCGACACACCGGTTCTTACTCTTCAAGCACTTTATGTTCATGGTACAGGGCATCTTATTTCTCGTTGTATATTTTAAATAATGAGACTCAAATGTCGGTATATTATGTTTACTTGTACTTTATATATTGATAATAGTTTATCTTGATATACCTTTATTTTTCAGCTGGAATAATGTTTGCTCCATACAAGGAAACAACAGATGGGTTAGAGGAACATTTCCAAGTCAATTATTTAAGTCATCTTTATTTAACACTGTTACTACTGGATGTATTAAAGGACTCAGGAGCAGATAACTCCTTTTCCAGAATTATTAATTTATCTTCAGCTGTACATAATATAGGAAAGTTACATATAGATTCACTTTGTAAAAGGTAAGATTAACAAGTCAAAGGATTCAGTGTATTAAATTTGCTATCTATATATTTACATGTGGTTAACAGAGCTTTTTATACGATCGCAAAAATTTTTAGTGCTGTCGTCTTCGTCGTCATTGTCGTCGTCGTCATCTGTAGACACTTTTGATTTTGGTCAATAACTTAAGTTCCAGTCAATCAATCCTTACTAAATTTTAACACAATATTCCTTGGCATAAAGGGAAGGCTTGGGTATGTTAATATATTGTAGCCCCTCCCGTTTTTTAAAAAGGGGCCAAAAAGGGACAAATTGGGTGTTTTCATATATTGTTAAAAGGGATGAATCTATAATCTAAAATATGACCTAAAGCACAAAAAAAACATGGCAAAATAAAAGAATACAAACAATAAAAAGGTCGACCGATATATTTCGACAAATCTTTCGTCTACGAGTGGGTCGTAACGACCCATTCATTACGACCCACTCTTAGAAGACAGATTTGTCGAAATATAAAGGTCGACCGATATATTTCGACAAATCTGTCGTCTACGAGTGGGTCGTAACGACCCATTCATTACGACCCACTCGTAGACGACAGATTTGTCGAAATATATCGGTCGACCTTTTTATTGTTTGTATTCTTTTATTTTGCCATGTTTTTTTTTGTGCTTCAGGTCATATTTTAGATTATAGATTCATCCCTTTTAACAGCTCACATACTCATGTATCTCGTTATTTTGTTATTGGCCTTTAGAGCTGTTTCGCAACACATATTTTGTTTTCATATATTGGGCTGTAGAATCTTAATTATTTATCAGAATTTGATGGGGTTTCTTTCTGTGTACTCCTGAGAAAATTTCCAATCTAAATTATGAGAACAGATTTCACGTCGGATGTACCGTTCATAAGATAAATGGGGCCCAAAAGGGGCAAATCTCAAAAATATTAAAATTCCTACTTTTTGTCCGATTTAGATGCAATTTTTTGCTATGTGTTCCTATGAAAAATTAACATAGTACTTAACAATTAGATTTTTGATAATTTGTTTCTTTTTAGGACTATAAGGGGCCAAAATTGCAAATGCGCATATCTCCTAAAATTTTTATGCTTTATGGAATTTTGATGGGATTTTTTTTCTTTGGATTCTTCTTTGTTGTAAGCTTTCAGTATCAAATCAACAAATTTAGCATATCTCTTACCGTTTTTGAGCTGTTAGGGTCAAAGGGGCCAAAATTGCAATTCTTGAAAAAATGTAAAATTTTTATTTGTCATCAGATTTCAATGGATTTTTTCCTCTGTATTCTTCTTTTTGTAAGCTTTTAGTAGTATGTCAACAGATATTGCATATCTCTTACCGTTTCTGAGGTACAATGGGTCAAAGGGACCAAAGTTGCAAATTTTTAAAATATGCAAAATCTTTATTTTTTGTCGGATTTCAATGGGATTTTTTTCTTTGGATTCATCTTGTTGTAAGCTTTTGGTAATATGTCAACAGATTTTTTGTAACTCTTACTGTTTCTGAGCTTTAAGGGGTTAAAGGACTGATTTTTATGTTTCTTGGGCCTACTTTGTGTCCAGCTAATTACTGTGTCAAGCTCTTTACTGTAGAAAAAAGAAGGGAAACGGGGAATGTGTCAAAGAGACAATGACCCAAAGGGAGTTATAACAACTCAAAGCCACCATAAGATCTTCAATGAACGGTGGGGAAACCCCACACGCAACGGCAGGTCGGAGTCTTTACTGTGTCCACATTAACTTAAAAATACACTTGCTCAAATTTCAGTGGTCGAAATGCTGCAGTCATATTATGCTGCGCTCGGCATAGCCCTTTATTTCCAGTTGAATATTAATTTTTCTTCACATACTACATTTTTTACCTTCAAACATTAAGAGGAATTTGTGTCAAAAAGACTATCTGTACTATTTTCAGTCTTTGCTTAAGGGAGTACTAGTCTCAAAAATTTTGTAATTAGAATTAAAATTCTGACCTTTTGTCTTGAAGAGCACATCTAATGGAACAACTTGAGCAAAAAATTTTGAAAATCCATGGAGGCATTTTTGAGATATAAGACGTCAAAATTTTGGCGGGTAACAGATCTCTCTAGAGTTTTCCTTCAATTTGCATTAGATGTTTATAGGCCTTTAGATATATGAAATTATAATTGGAAGTTGATCAAATTTTATACACAGTCTATTTTATGTATTTTAAAGTGACTTATGACCAAGAAAATCTTATCCATGTGCAAAAAATTTTAGCACTGTTTCAATGGATAAAACCCAATGATATAGAATGCTTCTGAAATTCGAGGCTCGTACTCCCTTAATGTAATATTCAACTTGTTTAATTTGGTGTTCTTGTAAGTATAGAGTACTGTTCATAATGAATTATATTTTATATTGCGCTCAGTTTGATCACAGAATAATATTATTTATTCCACTCACAAGTTTTAAATATGAAGGGGCAAGTATACCCTCAGCATTATGGTTCAGAATCTGCTACTCTTTTGCACAACTACTTAAGGTAGATAGACACTGTTGTTCTGCGCAATTCAATTGGCATTATAAAAATAAAGAGTCGGATACGGGTAGCTTTGACTTTCGGGCCGGAACAGTAATTTGACGGCTTTGAATGACCGATGTGAAACGTCATATTTCGTTTATTTTGCCGCGAATTAACTCCCTTTTCCCGTAAATAATATTTAATCCGGGAACTTTGTAAAATATCTCCGTTAAAAGCATGGTGAAATATACAATTTTTTATTGTAACCAATAAATTACATCATAAACTATCTGTCCACGAAAATACATAAAATTCTCATGGATGAAAAGTTAATTGATATTAAGCTAGAAATTGCCTTTCTATATTTTTCCGGTGCATTCTTTGTAAATTTAGGTGAAAAAAGCCTAAAAAATGAGCAAACTTTGACCTGGATTCTAGAAAAAACAAGCATTGTGACTCATACTTTTTATTACAGATTTCGAGTAAGTAGGATTAGTTCTTCCATTGTGCCGACTTACAACAAAATCTCATGGATATAAATATTACTTTCTATCTACCTTAATGCTATGTGTTAGACAGTAAATACCAGTTTTAAAGTGTTACCTTTGTTCAGCTTAACACACTTTGAAGCAACACAATGATAGTTAGAGACCATTTTAAAGGGACATGGGACCAGATCAATCTAAAAATAAGAAAAATCCAACTGCATCAAACCTTAATCTGTAAATTTAACTTATTAAATGCTTTGAACTATACATTTCTTGTGCATGAAGGAAGCACTTTAATTATATTTATATACCTTTTGGTATACAAAAAGAGGTCATTTAATGGTCTGAAATAAAAGAGAAGTTGAACGATGTCTTTATAATCTGATGTTAGAATAATAAAATAACAAATAACAAAATAAAGATTTACTTGTTAAAAAGTATGCTTTTTATGTTTGACAGATATGAAAACTGGTGGGAATATTCACCACATGCAGCATATTCAGATTCCAAACTTGCTGTCACCACGGCAACCATTATATTAGCTAGAAAATTAAAAGATGAGAAAGTAACAGTAAATGTGGTACATCCAGGAGTCGTCAGAACACAGTTATACAGACATATACACTGGTGTATTAAATGGTTACTGGATATTGTAGCCTTAGTTTTTTACAAGGTAAAGTAAACTGAAAATTCTATTGCAGTATTTTAGTATTAGTCAATGTTATATGGCGTATGGTAACATTTTCCCATTAAATTGCAGATCAAGGCAATTTATATACAGGACTCACTTGTTATACCACCCCTCTTTAGTGGCGGCCCTCACTTATTGCAGACCCCTTTTCAAAGCCAATTTTTCAAAAAGTTACATAGTTTCTATGTAATTTATCCCCTCTATATATTGCCACCTATTTTGCCAAAAAATCCCATGGTCCAAAAAGGTGGTAATATAACAAGGGCACACTGTACTACATTTTCGTTGTGCAATGGCCATAAGTAACATGTATAAACAAAATAAAAATGGTAAATGGGGCCACAGTGAATAGATGAAAAATACAAAATATACAAAATAAAAAAAAACAAAAATTCTCATACAATGGTTTTAGTAGTAAATGGCAATAAGGCCAAAATTGTGGTCATTCATTCCGTCTTATTGCCTTTATCAATGGGGCAACCAGATGGAAAACCAAAATGATAGTCCTGCCAGAATGAGAAAAATCAGACCCAGTTTATATAATACAGACGAAACAAAGGACAAATTAAAAAAAATCTATTTCCACAAATATGAAAAAAATGAAGAAAAATTAAAAAAAACCAGAAGAAATAAAAGATGCTCAGTTCACTTGAACCTTGCGAGTTATTC
>MJUU01041538.1:0-14691 GCA_002080025.1 Modiolus philippinarum
ACAGTTAATCACAGTACTTGGGTATTACTGTTAATGACTGTCCCCGATAGGCACAGTTCTTGACAGTACTTAATAGATATTTCACAGTACTACCACAGCAGAGAACAGTGAATGACAGTGAAAAAATCACTGTTCCTGGTATGGACAGTACTTTTTTCTGTTCATAGTGTGGGCTGCTGAATGCCGTCTAGCTCCTTGAGCATGGTCGTATCGCAGATGACATTGCGTTCGGCTGTATCCTAATGCTGAGCATAGCAGATATCATGATGATAGATGGCCTTATCCACCCGATTGATGGGAACCAACCAGGGCTTAGGGGTGTCGTCTGCCTTCAGACGCTTATGAAGCTTGGTGCCGGGGCCGGTGAAATTATGCCCCGGTAAGTGCATTTCAACGGGCATGCGATCGAGCATCTTATTTAAGTGCCCAGCACCTGAAGCACCAATAAATTGGGACTTCTAGGAGCCTCAGACGGTGCAGGTTCCTATCTTCCGCAGCTTACCGTTTCTTGCCACCACCTTTCGGACTACGAGCGTATCGATAGGCTTTCGGCATTTCAAGCAGTATATCATACTTTATCTACATAAATGGACGTGCACGTGCCGAATAATCTCCTTCTTCGCTCTGAGTGGTTGGACTACGATCGCCTCTACGTCTTCGGGAAATCTCTTCACCAGCCCATCTATCAACTCTTGCGAGCGGCTCTGAAGAAGGGTCTGACCAAATTAGGAATCTGGCAGCTTCTCATCCTGCAGGATGAATATCCATCCAGGCTCTTTCCCGAGGCCCTGGTGGGATCGATGCCTCCTTCGTCGAGCAGGATGGCGACGTGCCCGATCCCTGCGAACTCGATCCGAAGGATGAATCTGATGGTCTTTGACGATTTGATGCTGAGAAAGCAAAATAAGTGCGAGGATTACTACGTGTGCGGTTGCCATAATTACGTCGATTGCTTCTACCTCTGCCAGATCAACTTGAAGCTGTCGCGGCAGACCATCCAGGAGAATGCCAACTTCGTCTGCCTCTTCCGCCAGGACGATCGAAATCTCGACCATATCCATCGCGACTTCTGCACGGACCTATCGCTCTGCCAATTCAAGACTCTCTGCCGCCGATGCTGGTCTGAATACCACGGCTTTGTGACCATCGACCTTACAAGTCCCCGAGAGGCCGGAAGATATCGGTTCAAACTAGATGAATTCTTCGTAGTCGCATATAAATTATGAATCCCATGATGAAAGATTTTCTCCTGGCTCAATTCATCGAGCAGGTCATTCCTTGGATACTAGTAAATCTCTGCCGTAGATGCTCGCTTGAGCATTGCCTCAAGGAATTCAAGGATCTCGGGCGATGCTTGTGCGGAGTCGATGATCCGAAAGTCTGTCTGGAGAAGTGCGGTGATGCCAATCTTGCATTTCCCAGCGTCAGCAGGCCGGTCTGGCGGAGAGTGGTGAATGCCGATGCAGTTGCAAGCATGAGATGGATACTGGAGAGTGCGCGAGATGCAGGTGGAATGCCTCATGCACCGTCACGCCCCGCACGATATCAGCACTTTGTGAGACATAGCATCAAACCCAGTCCTTTGCCTCAACCCTCCTGCAGTCGAAAGGTGAGAGAGGTCATCCATGCCAGCTTCCTTGGCGACCGGGAAAGGATATGTGCAAGAAACATATCGACCTATCGTCGGAGGTGCGCTGCCAGTAAGCGTGCAAGACCGGAAGAGTCTACATGAAGACTTGCCCCGAAGGATCAACCGCCTGCCGCCTCCATCCTCCGAAGCCTTCTCAAACACCAGACGCTCCCTCCGAACGCCCCTCTAAACGCCCCCTCAAACGCCTAACGCATCCCATAACGCCTCTCCGAAAGTTAAACGCTTCTCCGATTCTCACGCTCAGTGGTCGTCGCCTGGGCCGCCAAGTACGCTCGATGGTGGTAAGGTCGTCTCCCTTTTCGCGTTTCTCCAAGGTTTCCGAAAACCTATGTTCGTAGGTATCCCTATATAAATAAGATTCATCACGGGAAAGGAGGAGGGCGATGCTCTGCCAAGTCGCTGCACGACGTAAAGCAAAATTTCAAAGCGAGTCAGCTGAAAAATCGCTTGGAGAAGCTAGAGGTAAATCGCGACTTCGGCATTCTTCAAGCTCGTGGTGGAAGTCCAGAAGAAAGTGGCCCCGCAAATCGCAAAGAATATGCCGCAACCGCTTCTAGCTCCTGCCTTGCAACCTCCTCCAGACTTCGAAGACCCACTTCCGATCGAAGAAGATGCCGGCACCATCCTAGGGCCCTGGTCGCAGAACTATCTGCGGTCGGCGGACGAGGAATATTCGATACCATGAACAGTTTACTCGGGCTAGTATTCACTTCTGCCGCCGGTAAGACCCTGGGGAAGAAAGCTGCCACCGCCGCCACCAATACAGCAATCACGGGGGTGGAAAAGGGCACCACCAAAGCCGTAGATCATCTTGTGAGCAAGATTCCTTCCAGGCCCAAACCTAAGCTCAAGCTTCCATCGAAAGCCGCTGCCATCCTATCGAAGCACGAGGGGAATATTCATAATCTAATCGCAGGGACAGGCATTGCACGCGTGCATACCCATAAATAAATGGCCAAGATACTGAATCTCCGTGAAGGCCTAGTCTTCAGCGAAAGCATCCAGGAGTACGAATTCAAGACAATACCATCCAATTGCCGGGACACAGCTGAATAGTTCCGGCACCGAGATCCGCCTCAGCATCGAGTCGCAGGATCTCTTCCTCCAACCATCCCAGAGCTACCTCTTGTTGGAAGGAAGTCTCCAGAAGAATGATGGGACGGCCTTTGCCGATGCCAACATCATCTCCCTCATCAATAATGAAACGCTCTTCCTCTTCAAATTAATCAGCTACAAGCTCTCCGGGCAGACGATCAAGCACTTGAACGATCCCGGGGTTGCGACTACCATGCTGGGCCTTCTCACGTATCCCGATGATTTCTCCAAGTTCCAAGTCCTCAACCAGCTATGGGACAAATTTACCTCCCCACCACCGCCGGCGCGAATCTGGAGTTTGCCAAGGGGAAGGCCTACGTCATCGCAAAGCCCTCAAATAAGGGATCCTTCTCCTTCACCATCCCCTTGAAGAATATCGTCGGTTTTGCCCAGGACTACGATAAGCTGGTCTATGGATTCAAGCATGAGCTCACTCTCATCCGCGATTCGATCAGCGTCCCCAAAAACGATAATTTCACCTGGTGCCTCTCCATCAAAAGCAGCCATGAAAGACCCCGATGGATGATCGTCGCCTTCCAGACCGTTAAGAGTAACGATCAAGAAGCCAACCCTGCCGCCTGAATGATATCCATGTCATTTTGAATTCCCTGAAATATCCCGTCGTGGGTTATAATGGCTCCTTCACGAATCAGATCTCCAGGCCCTATAAGGAGGCTGCCGATTTCTGCTGGAAATTCTTCAATATAGATCACCTGGTGAGCAATGCAGGCATCACCCCTGTCGAATTTACGGATCTCCATCCCCTCTTCGTATTCGACGTCTCCAAGCAGAGCGAGCGCCTCAAGAACTCGACGATCAACGTCTATATCAAGGCAAAATTCGATCGCAAAGTCGCCGCAAATACCCAAGCCCACGCTTTGGTCATCTCCAATCCCATCCTCCAAATCAAATTAGACGGTGGAAACATGAGTGTCGTCTAGTGAGCAATATATAATGACCGAGCTTCAGGAGATCGTCAAGAATACCACAACCAAACGAGGATTCTCTCTGGTCGTCTCCGGACAAGGCGGCCGGATTTCCACGAGATTCAATCAATCCATCCGTCTGGACCCCTCCAAGAGCTACGAATTAGCCCTGGTCAACCTGGATATCTACTACTCCTTCCCAAATATTCACGAGAGAATCGAAATCACGTCTTCTCCTACTCCCACATATCCGAAGATCGTCCAGGGTGACGGCTTTTATATGAAGCGTGATGGTAAGATCTACGACTGCTCCGGATTTATTATAGGTCCCAATAGCCTCTTCAAGAAGTCCCCATCCTCGGCATGCTTCTCTGGAGCCCTAGATAAATGACGGATGAAGCAGATGCCAGATTCGAGGATTTCCTGGAATCCGAGGTCCAAAAATATGCCCGCATGCTTCGCATCTATAAGCGACTGCATAAGGTGGTAACCATTGTCTTAGATGAGGCCTCCATCAGCAGTCTATTGCTTACCATCGGCACCATGAGTTCTGCTCTGACCTGGGTTGGTGCCGCGGCGTCCCTCCACCTTGGATCCCTCGCTTGCCTGAGTGATAGGACCATACTAGTACTCTCGCTAATCGCCAAGATGAAGAAGCACCGTGATTTTCTCCGCTTGGCGAGATCCCGGATGAAGATGATACCCCTGCCGTCTGCCTGAAGAATTATTACAATGGAAAGGATCGGTTGCGCCATCCTTCGCCCCCTTTCAGCGAAGATGTAGAAAATCATTCCCAAGGCCCTCGAGGATTTCCAACCCTCAAATATCTTTTTCTGATGGGTTTTTCCCCATCAGGAAAAGGATTCTCTCACGCCCCCTCAAACCACCACTTCGAAATGGAAGAATTCATGCCCACTCTTCTTTGCCTTCTTCATCCCATAGTTATTAATCTTCAGCAGATGCCACTTTTACAGGGTATTCGCTGCATTTCCCGAATCATCCTGCTGCATTACCAGACTTTCGTCTCTACCCTTTCCTCTCCAGCGTCAGAATCATGTCCTCCCCATACTGACTTTTCGTCTCCTTGACCCTTATACTCGGAATATATGCCAAGGCAGGTCGCACCACCGCAGAATCGGCTCGCGTCTTGCCTCCCTTTGAGCTTGTGCCCTCTTTCTTACCTCCTCGTCGCTCCCTTTCCGCTCGGGACCTAGCAATCGGATTTGCTGGTCCGTCTTTTGAGAAGATTCGAAATCCATGATTTATTGGATTTCCAAATATTTCAATCTATTTTGGTCGGTCGCCCCAGATACCTTGCCTCCCTGCATTTTTCAGCATCCCCGACTCACTCAAGGACCATTTGCATCCCGGGGGCCTAAATTTTGGGTCATATGCAGGATTTCTGCATGGAAAATAGTCTTGTGGCAAAACTCTCATTTCTTATCTACTAAGAATAACAACATACTTTCTTGCTACTTATTTCGGTATTACAAGATGATTTTTCGTTATAACGAGATAGTTTCTCATAATAATAACATAGTTACGGGTCGAAAGGGATTCATGATAAACAACGGCAGTAGAATACCGAAGGAACAAAGCACAAGATTGCATAAATCAAAGTCCAGAAACAAGGCAAAAGCAAGAACACCAGAAGACGGAAGACCAAAGACACTACATGTCCACAAAACCACAAGCACTACATATACAACACAAAAAACTAAAGCACTAACAGTGTGAACTCTACATAGAGCAGAGTGACACCACGTGCTTCGGAAAGGCAAGCTTTTCCTGCTCTGTATACAGCACCCGTCAGACTGTGAGTGGGTCAATCCAGGGTAAAGTCAAAACTGGTTATGTAAAATCCAGAGAGACGCTAATCCTGCTAAAAATGTCAGTTTTCATTTGTGACACTGACATTTCATATCTGCCTAAGATATATGCAAATAGTATACCAGTATGATATGTGCAAATACATATAAAGTTTCTCGTTTATGACATATTATCTATTTATAATGCCGTAGTATCAAGTTATAACAACTTAAGTATCTCGTTATAACGCCCTCGTATCACGCTTTTACCAAATGGAATAAAGTATAAATAAAGTGTAAATTTTACAGAAAAAAGTGTAAATTTTACAGATTAAAGTGTAAATTTTACAGAAAAAAGTGTAAATTTTACAGATTAAAGTGTAAATTTTACAAAAAAAAGTGTAAATTGTACAGAAAAAAGTGTAAATTTTATAGATTAAAGTGCAAATTTTACAGAAAAAAGTGTAAATTTTACAGATTAAAGTGTAAATTTTACAGAAAAAAGTGTAAATTTTACAGAAAAAAGTGTAAATTTTATAGATTAAAGTGAAATTTTACAGAAAAAAGTGTAAATTTTACAGATTAAAGTGTAAATTTTACAGAAAAAAGTATAAATTTTACAGATTAAAGTATAAAAAATAAAAAAATAAAATGTGTAAACATGGCACTAATACGCTTCCGTACTAAAAAAGTTTGGATGCAAACACTTAGCTTAATAATTAAGCAAAGAAAAATTCTTTATGTCGACATAGAAGATTTTTAAAACATAAATATTAGGTGTTGCGTTTTCATCGTTTTGTATCAACTGGAGGGAAACCAGCAAGGACAGATACAACATATTTATCAAATAAACGAGATATTTATGCATCAATTTCAAAAGTAAAGGTTGTAATCTAATTCAGCTCATGGTTGGTATCGGATGACCAGAAATATTAAACTTAATTAAAAAAAGCTCTGGGTTGAAACTCACATACATTATAATTACCATTTATTGTTATGAATACATAATTGTGTACAGTATATATATTTTTTTAGATAATTCCGAATCTTTGGACAGCACATCATAATACCAAAGAATGGAAGAAACCATTTGAGTTTTTACCAGAGAGATTTCTTGATGAATCTGGAAACCTTCTCCCTGCTACGTCACCAGTCAGGAAAAAGTAAGGGCTTTGTTGTGCAGATTTCAATATTGCTAGAAATTGGAAATAAAAAAGTACCCCATAATAAATATGCATATGTAATCAACATATTAAACTTCAAAACATATCACGGAATCATTGTTCTTTATCTTTAACAATAAAATTATGATCACATATTTTCAGGAAAATATGGCAGATTGTGTAATCTATAATTTCTTGCTCTCTGCTATTAATCATGGACACAAATCCTTTAACACACTGATGTAAGTTGATTTGAATCACTGTGAGTAAGCAGTGTATGCACCACGTATCTTTTTATTAAATTGAAAATTCAATTAAATTCTACCTAAAGTAGAATAATTGTTCTCCTTAATTAATTAATGAATTAATTCGTGATTTCTTTTCCGTATCTCATCGAATATAACTTCCAGCAAGAAACATACATTAACAAGGGATAAAGGGCAGCATGGATCAAAGTGAGCGATACAGGCCCTTTAAAGCCTCTTATTTCAACACATACCCTTTTGGTTTTCAAACTTTACCATTAAACGTATAAGTCTTTAAAGATAGATCATGCCCAATAGAATCTCAGAGATTTTTATTTTATAGTCCTAAACTCAAATGTTCAAAACACCGATATCAATTACAAATGCATATGCCGCCTATCATCTCTTTCTGTTATAAGGCTCTGAAATAATTTGGTGATTTCAATAACATGCACTGTTTAGCCCTTAAGTGTAATCCATACCTTAAATGTAATCCGATTACACTTAAGGTTAAGGACCAACCTTTAATGTAATCCCGGTTACATTTACGGTTGCAGGACCTCCCTTAATTGTAATCGGTTTTAATCAAGGAAGATAGTGTACATATGTAAGACTCAAATCTGTGTCCTGTCTTAAATCTGTGTCCTTTTGCTAACCTGTGTCCAGTACTCACGTCACAGTACACAAGTTTCAAAAGTATATCCTCTGACGTCACCATACGCAAATCTGTGCCCGTTTGGAAACCCACAAATCTATGTCCTTTTTAAAATATCTCCAGGATAGTATTTTGAAAGAAAATTTGAAGAAACTTTTAAGCATTAAACTGTTTTGTCAATTATCCATTTTACGGTACCACATTTTTGTTTAAAAGCAATATTTCAAAGGGAACAAATTAAGGCACTGAAATAATTTGTTAAAGAATTTCGAAGAAAAACACTAGAGAATTTTACCAGTTTTGCTATCTGTTTAAGAAATAATTATGGTTATTGGAAATTTAACTATATTCGAGTTTAACCCTGAGCGTTAGCGAGAGGTTAAATTTACGAATATAAAGGCACATCCCATGGTTAAATAACAATAACCATATACCTGCCATGAATTATTTCGATTCTAATATGACAGAAAACGGAATCATGGTTGTTTTGCGTCTCTTTTACTATTATTCCGACACCATTTGAGCATGTGTGAAGTATATGGTTATCGAGTATTACACTGGTTGACGATTAACTAGAGCCATGTTAGAATTCTCTTATTTCAACGGTGATCAACAATTCTTTTTCTTTTTGAGTTATACGTAAACAATAATCTATATTTAAAAAAAAGAAGTTATAACCACTGGAAACCCTGTGAAAACCATGTGAAATTTCAAAGGGCAATGAAAATATTGGAAACATAAAAACTTCATAAAAAATAAATGTTATTTAAATATCAAAATCTAAGATATCTAATAGTTAGCGATCTAGAGGTTGCCAGCCTGAATCTAGTTGCTACTTGTTTTTGGATTAATTGGTGTTTCCTGTTTTTCCCCGTGTCCTCATGAAAGTGTTGTGATTTTGTTATAAATATATGATGGTAAAAACAAATTTAGGTTATTTCACGGGAAAGTGGGATGACAAATTACTGTATTTTCACGACATTTTACAATTTGAAATTTCATTGCTAATTGGAGAAAATCCAGTGAAAATAGCCCATAAATCGCAATATTTTTACATAGTCTTTATTGGTTAATCTTACAGAGTGCATTGCCATAATATTTCTGTATACATGTATAATCCTTCGATTTTCAAATCAGTTTTATCTTACATCGAAAAACAGTTTTGTTTTAATACAGAAAATAACATAAAATTACGCAATAGGCAACTCTAAATTCTTTGCCGTTTGTTAACATTGGATATATTTTACGCCGATATGCCTCAAAGGCTGATGAAAGATGTTGAAAAGGACACAAATTTGCGGAGTGAAAGGACACAGACTAGCTGGGAAAAAGGACAGTCATAGATTTGTGATGTCTGTGACGTCTAATTTGGACACAGATTAGCGGATGGACACAGATTTGCGACAGGACACAGATTTAAGTCTTACACATATGACTACAGTACCTACCGCAATTGTAATCCCTCGGCATTAGTTTACAATTTGCAGCACATATAAGATAAGAAAACGTGTTCGCCATAGCTTGATTATGAGTCATTTTTGTTTTAAGTAGCCATCGTTACCATATTTGAAAAAAGGGCGGAGAAAAAGTGCTTAGAATTACTATCGGAAATCTTGAATTATGGGCAAGTGACTGTACAGTTGGACGGAATTTAAAAATTTTAAAATGCCAGAAATCTCGAAAATAAGTGGATATTGGAAGTCGATGTTCATCATGCAGATTTGTCAGTTAATAATACTAATCAAAGCTCCGATGGAGCTGAAACTAGAAAGCCTTGAAAATCTACACGTGGCAAAACTTCGTAGTCATCCAAAGAACTGCTGCATACGTCTGCATGTATTAAGTTATTCCGTAATGCGTGAAAATAATCGGATTTTGTGATTTCTTATGCATGTCGATTTCATTGCTATAAATATATGCAATACACATGTCACAGGTAAACAAATGTTATTTTCGTCTTTGACAAATTACTGCGCGACAGGTTCGTTGATCCAAGACGCAATATAAAAAACGAGTAATTTGATAAACATGCATATTGTGTTCAATTTAATAAAACAACACCGTATTCAACTCAAGAAAATGAAGAAATACAACTTTAAAACACAATGTGTACGATTTTGAAAGAAACTTGCGCACTATATTTTATCGGAAGCACGAAGATCATCTTTTAGAGCTGTTAATAGGCTTGAAGCCTCACGTGATATTCTCTTGTCATATTAATATCTCTCAAGCCATTTCATGGCTTCGAGATAAAAACAAAAATCGGTCGCTAGAAATTGATCGCTAGAAATAATATGCATTATAGTTCTTTTCGTTATGCCTTTAATTTTTGTTGATAAACCCCAAAATTGTTCGCTAGAAAATTGGTCGCTAGCTTGAGTCCGGTTAAAAATATTGTTTAAAAGTCATAATTCCTATTATTTTCATACAATTCCGTCTATTTTCCGTTTTAGGGAATTGAAAGCTTTAGAATAACTTTTACATTTCTTTTTTATAATATTTTGAAACAATTCTTAGCACTTTTTCTCTGCTTTTTTCCCATGGTAACGATAGCTTTTTGAAACAAATTTGACTCATTATCATGCTAGCGCGGAACACGTTTTCTTATATGCACTGCAAATTGTAAACTTATTCCAATTACAATTACGGTAGGTACTGCAGTCATATGTACACTATCTCCCTTAATTGTAATCGGTTACAATTAAGGGAGGTCCTGCAACCGTGAATGCAACCGGGATTACATTTAAGGGTGGTCCTTAACCTTA
Organism: Modiolus philippinarum; assembly: GCA_002080025.1. Lineage (NCBI taxonomy): Eukaryota > Metazoa > Mollusca > Bivalvia > Mytilida > Modiolidae > Modiolus > Modiolus philippinarum. The sequence continues at coordinate 10,309 of MJUU01041538.1, forward strand.
AGTGTAATCGGATTACAATTAAGGTAAGGATTACACTTAAGGGCTCAACAATGCACAAAAAGTATATGCATACATCTGAAAACATGCCTTTTAAGCTATTGTATGAAATAATTGGCAGACAGATTTTCTTTTTTTTTTAAATAATATTAAGGAAAGATACATTTAAACTAACATCTATAGGTCGATATTAGCACAATTTCACTCAACTGCAATTCAAAAAGCATGGGAATTTTATATTCCCATGGGAAAATGCATTTTCCAATGATATTCCCGTCTTTTTAAATTTCCTGTATGGCACTCGACGGATGTCCTTAGTACTGGATTTGGCTTCCTATGTCGGTATTTTTGGTATTGAGTACTTCTTTTCTTACTATTTTTGGATTATTACTTTCCATGTTATTTGTTTTTAATGCTGCTGATAAGAGTTTACTCCTTGAAACACGTGTACAGCATAACAAAATTTTACTGTTCATGATGCAACTTTAGTATTTTGTATTTTTACTACATGGTGACATATAGACTTACTGGTATTATTTTGTACAGTTTTATGTGATTTTGCACATTTATAGTTTCTAAAAATTGTGGCATTGAAATGAGTTGTTTGATTATAACGGTCAAATTTGATACGAAATAGAAACATTACTAGAAAAGGGGCTAACTGCCGACAAAGTGAATAAAATATGACGTTTTAAGCTTGTCTACCCATTTTGAACTTACAATGAGAAGGCCGAAAAAATTTGCCTCGTGGCCTGAAAAAAAAACAAGAAAAAATCTGCATCTGATTCGTGTTTTGCATTATTGCAATCGAATGCGTGTATTACTGTGAACTTATATTCAATATGTATATGTTATCGGGCTCTTGACAGCAATATATCGTAAAATATCAACTCGTGAGCCAGAATATGAAGCAAAGGGGCGAGTGAGCGTAGCGAACGAGCCCCAAGCTTCATATTCTGGCGAGCGGGGTGCTATTTTACAATACATCAGCTGTCAAAAGCCCGATAATCTGTTTATCATCCTTTATTTTGCATTTTAGATTTGTAATTATTGAACTGAATTTTCAAATTCTCCCAAAGTTGCGCGGGAAATTCGACATGCCATTCTCGCCTTTTCAGCAATTTTCAGCTTAAAAACATGTCTTGTAGTTTTTTTTTATCATTTTACTGGCAAAGGTTTTGTAACTTGGTGAATAATTTGACCGAAATTCTCTAAATAATGTCGATTTTGAATTTTGCCGCAACCTTTGGTTGTTACGACATTCTATCTTTGCTTGGAGCTTTTATGACGTCATAATGTGAAAACGTCAAAGCTCTGCAGGATATATCAACGATCTAGTTTCTACAATTTTTCTGACGTATAGTTTATCTATTTGTGTAATTATGATTCTGTTCTGAATACCTAATCGGAAAGAGCAAATGCAATAGATGTTTATTGTTACAAATTTGATTTCGTTTGAAACCTTGGAAAAAAGTAAATGCCTTTAAAACTTTGGGAGAATCCCATGATATATCCAGGTCAACCTCTGATATATCTGGGTCAACCAGATACGGCTTTTGCTGAAAGGCTCTGCAGGCTGATATAACCATGGGGAAGGATGATAATGAATCATATGATATCGATAAATGTTGATAGTGTACATGTATAAGAACGCAAAACATACACCGAATTCTCTGATTAGCTCAGAAAGAAAACAACTAAACGTTACTTACTGGAAATCAATTGTGTGTTCATCAAATTATTATTTGATTATATTTGCTTCTTCAGACATAAATTATATCGATTTATGTTGACAGTCTCCAAGCATTTGGGAGTGGGAAAAGGTCGTGTATTGGTGAAGTTTTTGCGAGGTCTAGGATGTTTCTATTTATGGCAACATTGATGCAGACGGTAACAATAAAGGGTGCTGATGATCTTGCAGAGTTCAGTCTCGATGAGCTTAAACCCGGAATAAACTTGGAACCACCGCAATACAATGTAATATTTCGGAATAGACAATAGCTATCATTTGCAAAGCCAAACCGGAGTGATCAATGAACCGAAATTATTTGCTAATAAATTACTGTAATTTGAGTCTGATTAGATGACAGGTGTTGCTTGTATTGTGAAACATTAGTGTCATACCATATAAAGTACCAGGTATAGTGGAAGCAATGCCATGATGATTGGTTTATTGTGTTAAGAATCTCAGTATGTACAGTATGGGGATCAAAGTGAATATTTTTTTCACATTCCCTTGTGAATTTCACATGAAAACAGCATGTCTTTGAAATAATCTCCAAATGTGTGTCTGAAGTCAAAGACAAATTTAATTGTTGCTTCTTCTACCGTATTTGACTCTACTGCCGGACTTGGCGTGTTCAACACTGCGGGTGTCTTATAAGAAGCATCAGATGCACCTGATCTCACCCATGGTTTTTTATTGGGTCCGTGTTGTTCATCTTTGTATATGTATGTGTCTTCATTTTTCTTTTCTGTGCCTTACTCATGTTATGTCTCTGTTTCCTTTTGTTTTCCGACGTTGCCATTGTCCTTGAATTATTCGTTTGAGATTGACGGTTTGGTTCTCACTTACTTTACCTTAGTTAGAATTTTAGGAAGTGATACATGTATTATCGTAATTTTTTTTAATTTAAACAATATTTTATTCAGCATATAATCTGAATGGGATTAGGCAGCAGCCAGAGCCTGTATAAGCCTTCTCCCTGATATTATCGTAATCATCTGAAGAATTTGACCATTACATTCTGAGTGACGGACAACACCGTACATTGTATTTCAATGTTCATGTTGCAGATAAGGTCCAATTTTGGTTAATTCGAATTGTGTACACATGCTTGATGTCTGGGTTTGTGTTTTCACAGCTTATTGAGTAGAGTAGAGTATATAAGACATTTAATATGGACTGTTCCAGCTAGATCCATCAATTTCGGGGCACCCACGGATCAGTAATTTACCTACAATTCTAAAGTCCTGTAAACACTTACGAGGGGGTATATTTCCGCAGTGGTGTTCCAATCCATAGATTCAAGTTGCACTGACGAGATGTAAATCATCTAATGGGGCCTTATCTACAAAATTGAAATTTGAAATGCAAATTTCGAGTCACTCAAAATGTAATGGTCAAATTCCTCAATAAAAAGATGATTACGACAATATAACATCAAAAAACTTTTACTCGCATGGTCTTTGACTTCGGACGCATATGATTTAATTTTCAAGACAGGTATAAGCAGAATAATCTATGAGTACGATGCCAGCAAATAAAAGAGCAACAAGATGTATGCAGCTGCATTCGTCCATAGCAAACTTCTGACTATCCACTTCGCCTTGCTCTACACCCTATCTCTAGCTGCTTTCGTCCATAGCAACCTTTTCACTTTCAACTTTGTCTTACTCTACACCCTATCTCTACAGGGGTGATACTCTTCCAGCAAACGAGTGTTGTGCAATCGGTCAAAATGACAACCGATTATCTATTACTATTGGTTGAAAACTGAAGTAATGAATATTTGTTAGTTACCGAGAAACTATAAATAATAATGGGTTATGGAGTAAATGTACATGAGACAAGCATTTATGGCCTGTTTAAATATTTCCATAGCCATTATTTAGATGTTTTTCAAGTACATAATGCAGTACGATAAAGTTTCATGAAATATTCTGAAGTTGTTTTTACATGTTGATGATGGACACAAATTGACGCAAAAGTTTATTCGGATTTTTGCCAGATGAGCTTAAAACTGATGAGTGAGAACCTGTGAACAAAATAATATACATGTTATGGCCTTACTATTTTTTTTCAAAAAGTTTACATGTACTTATAGTTAACCGATTATCAATCGATTGGAGAACATTTCAATCGATTAATCACATCTGGATAGCCAACCAAACGATTTGAGACTTTTTTTCCGATCATCAGAACACCACTTCTTATAAAAATCCCTCGGCTCAATCCTGCAAATTTCCGTGATTTTGTACTTTCTTTTTGAGAAAGTTAATGCTAATTGAATTTGTTAAACCATTCTACTGAGTTTTCTATCCTTGCATTGCTGGTATCAGACTCTTTACCTGATGAATGACTGAACCTTTATCTCCTGGATTGGAGTTAATTTTTTATGAAACGAGCAATGCACAGTACATGCACTGACATCAAAGATGACGCTTTTCTACCTTGAACATTTAGTTCATTCCAGTTGTAGCATGCAGATATTTTCTATTTATCTGTTTCCGTCATCTTGTCATGTTTAAAACTGCATTTGCGTCTAGATCTTTGAGGTGTAAATACATGTACTTACATGGTGAATAAAAGGATATGGAGTAAATGCACATGAGACAAAGTCTCTTCAAATACATGGTAAAAAACAAGCAAAGGAACAACGCTTT
>MJUU01041538.1:15120-25636 GCA_002080025.1 Modiolus philippinarum
GGACTCCACACATACCCACTTGCGATGGAGAAGGGTACATATAAGCAGATGAGACTATTCAAAATATTTTGAATTCGTGGTATCCTACTTTTCACAAACCTACCGAAGAGGTATAAAATTCAAAAAAAGACCATTTACATGAATCAAAGTGGTATATAACGTGATTAATAATACCCAGATTTCGTTCTGATCTATATAGACATAAATGTCAGGAGTCAAAATTTAAAGGGCAAGATGACAAAGAAGTACAAAAATGTCGGAAAAACTAGGCATTTAAAAAAATGATGGGTTAAACCGACTAAAAAGCGCGCATGACAAGATCTGCATGCTTCAACAAATATTATTGCACCGTACATAATAAAGAATCAATTCGTTTGGTTGAGACAAATGACATAGAATAATCGGGATATTTTTGCTCTTAACTGTTACGATGGATGAATAACACTATTTTCGCCGTTGCATACCCCAAAAATTGCAACATGCGTGGAATATCCCTATTATTCATCGGTGAAAACCCAAGACAATTACAACGTCCTTGGGATAACCATATTATTCGACAGTTAATAACAAAAGGAAGTTAAAACGTCTGTGGAATAGTTTGATGATGCCCAGTGAACAACCCTAATGAGAAAAATTTTGAAATTTTATGAGTAGTTAATATTTTAAATTTAAAAATTGAAATAGTGTTTCTAATTTTTATTTAGTATAATAAAACAGTTGCGGCCCATGAAATCAATGAATATCCCAAATTGTCAACTGCAGTTAGTATAGGTTATTTCCCTTGTACTTCATATTCTTAGTGTATGACATTCTTCCTAGGACCGTACATGCCGGGCGTACATGTAAGTGTATAAAATGTGTAACAAGGTAGACAAACGTTCGCCTTGGTGACACTGCCTAACATTCGCTCGTTCCATAAAAAAGATGGCTGAAATCAACGAGTTAAAAGGGTCTGTAATTAATATGGGCAAGAGTATGACAATATACAATTACGGCCTTCTGAAGAGGTGAATATCTAAAATTGTCAACCGTACTAGGGTTATTTCCCCGAGGGCTTTAGCCCGAGGGAAATAACCCTAGTAGGTTGACAATTTTAGATATTCACCGATTCTGATGGCCGTAAATGTTTTATTATACCGAACAAACATTGAATAAAATATTTGAAAAAAAATATTTACATGTATGTAAAATAATGAAGTCACTTGATTTTTCCCCTGTTGATTTCACATTCTGCTTTGCATGTGATCTTGCCTCGCTTGCATTTATTTATCTATATTTTCTTCGTATTTCTCAGTTTTCATGGATTTTATCAAGTTAAATATGAAACCAAGAAATATAAATATCATTGTCAGTGTTCCGACGTAACGCGAAGTGTTGCTCAAAACAGATATCTCTGGGAGACACTTGAACTTATCCTGGATTTACTTAAGAATTGAATGCATTATTTTGAAGTTTCATTGGGGTATGAAAGTGATGAACGAAGCACATTTTTAATGAAGGGCATTAGCGCTTCATGTTGAAAATGTGCGCTCGGTCAACACTTTCACAATGCCTATGAAACTTCAAAATAATGCATTCATTACTTATAATTACATTTAAAAAACCAAATCATAAAAAACAAATTTATTTAAAAGTTAGTAAGATAGTGCGTCATGTACAATGGGATTCTTTTTTACTAATTCGTCCGCCACGTGGTCATATGATCAAATGTGTTTCATGGGAATTGCAACGTCACATTGATATGCCACGTGAGCGATGTTCACCTATCAAATTGACGGAATTCAAATGAATATTCATGAAATGTAATTATTCTATTTTGACACATCATATTTACTCGGAGCATCGGTTTTTCATGGCCTTAAGTGTCGATTATGACGTCATGATTTCCATTGAAAAACAAGGTTATCCACGAAAACTAATGTCCCACGATCAACCATGATCAGACGGTAAATCACCCTTTCCTTCTTTCGTTCGATCCCTTGCTTAAAATAATCTTACCTTATTTGATTATGAAATAAATTTTTATATCCGTAAGTTTGATTCACCATTAATTCCTCATCGTCATTGGTTTGTCACTACAATAAACTGTTATGTAGACCATCTAAACTGAATTGAACGCACTTACAGTTGACATAATGCATTCTCTAAGCCCATAGTGATGAAAGACTGAACATCTTCACAAAACAATGAACCTAAATAACACATTTCTTCTGTCTTTTCCAACATAATCATGAACCTATCGCTTTTAATGATGTCAATATCCATTTCCTTCTGGAAATGCCTAGACGGGCCAAACCTTTCATCCCTTCAAGGCTTTTGAACTCCCTGTCATGATTTGTCAAAAGAATATTGCGCAAAGCATGCCAATGACATTTTTGTTGCCTTTTTAGTATTGTCGGTGTCCTTATTAGCTGGGAGCTGGTCCAAATCCTCATCGGTTGAAGTTGAACTGCCAAACCTGACACTGGCAGCTGCCATTTGTGTACAAACGATCATGACGTAATCAAAATGGGAGACAATTCAGAGTAAACTGCAACCAGAGGCTACCTAAAATCTGACCGATAATGTCCTTATATTTAATTATATCAATACAAATCGACATTTTTAGTTTTTTTTATCAAAATACTATGAAATTTCACAAAACATGGTTAACCACAATACATTTAAATTTTCAAGGGTTATTCACCGGTGAATAATAGGTTATTCCATGGACAGGAGTATTTTGTAAAGGTTATTCAACCATTGTGCCAATTTCAAGAAAAATATCCAGATTAATTTATGTCATCTGACTTTATTTGAACCAATAGAATCAATTACTTATTATGTAAGGTATAATAATAAAGGTTAAAAATAATTTTTATGAAACAAATACTATCTGGACCCGGTTGTCCAACTTACGGTTAAATCTGATCGTTATATGAAATGAAAAACAGTTTCGCTTTCCTCATAAAAATATTTTTTATAATAAGTCTGTCAACTTTGTATGTTTTAACCGCCAAATCAATTTCAATATTAATGCAATAGAGTTAATCTGTGAAACATTTGCGTTAATAAATACTGCTTGGTCTCGGTAGATATACTTCTTTAAATGTGGTAATTTTGCATACCATCCTAAATTGCAGGCAGTATGTGTATAATAATCAGAATCTCGGATTTGTTTCAGTACAAATTGGAATCCAGTAGGATCCACAATCTTCCTAGTAAAAATTGGAATTCTAATTTCTACTGGGGCAAATTAGAATTCTGATTCGTACTGGATTTAATCTAGTATAAATTGGAATTCCAATTTCTCCGAGGAGAAATTGAGATATGTTAATTTATACTAGTAGGGTTCTGGATCCTACTGAATTTCTAGTATGATCCAGAATAATACTGCATATTTTTTTAAGACGGATTTGGGATATTACTGACATTCAAAACTGAAAAGAAAGTTTTGTTTTTTTGATAAGAAGTATGTATTTCACCGCATTTTAAATTATTAAAACTAAATACTAAAACAATAAATAACAAAATGCCGAGGCTGCTGTTAATTTATTTTCTGCATATGCGCATTTCGACAACTTATGTCTCATCAGTGCAGAACGACCCAAAACATTTGGAAGTCCACTTTTCATTTGTTTCAACAAATGGTGAAACTCTGTGTTATTTGGATGAGAAGGGAATTTACGTCAAGGGCATCACTGTATTGCATTTGCCACAGTAAATACAAACTGTGGTTGTTATACTGCCATCTTCCAAGGATTTTTTAAGGGTTTTTTAACATGACAATGTGTGAACTTTCAGATAGAGTAACAGGATCTAATGCATCTACTGCATTACAACAGAAAAACAGACTCAAATCAACAAGAGTAGTTTTTAAGTATGCTATCTTTAGAAAAAAATCATATTCCAATATTTATTTTGTAAGGGACCGACCATTTAACTTGAAGGGGGGGGGCTATGGTTTTTTTCTAAAAAAATATTTTGGATCTGATTTTATGTGAAAAAAATATTTTGGCTGCCAAAATGATGAAAAAAAAATTCCTGAAGGAGGCTTTCTGCCCAAAAAAATAATGTTAATTTTGAAAAAAAAATATTTTGTTGATACGTATGCAAAAAATAAATAATTTGTTTCACGCGAAGCGCGAAAAAAATTTTCTGTCCAGAAAAAAAAGAACCNCCCCCCCCCCCCCCTCCCTTCAGGTTAAATGGTCGGTCCCTAAAACACCTATACGATTTCTTCCATATTTAAAGTTAACTTATGAAAACTAGTAATCAAAAGTTTGAACTGTGCTCAAAGGTTTAAGAGTTCGAAGAATATCATCTATATCTTGTATACAATTAGACAGACTAGTAATCTCATTCTTTTAATTAAATGATCACGAAAACAGTAGAAGGGACATATTACTAATAATGGTTTACTTCTCTATACTTCTCTATACTATGCTCAAAGGTTTAAGTTTTCGAAGAAAAACACTTGTATCTCTTTTACAATTAGACAATTAATCTCATTCTTTCGAAATTAATCTTTTAATTAAATGATCACGAAAACAGTGTGAGGGACATATTACTAATAATGTTTTACTTCTCTATACTTCTCTATACTATGCTCAAAGGTTTAAGTTTTCGAAGAAATTTTACAATTAGACAATTAATCTCATTCTTTCGAAATTAATCTTTTAATTAAATGATCACGAAAACAGTGTAAGGGACATATTACTAATAATGTTTTACTTCTCTATACAACCATTTCTATTGATTTAAGTTAGTAGGATCAAGAATCCTACTAGTATAACTAAGGATATCTCAATTTCTCCTAGGAGAAATTGGAATTCCAATTTATACTAGATTAAATCCAGTACAAATCAGGATTCTAATTTGTCCCGATAGAAATTGGAATTCCAATTCGTACTGGATTAAATCAGAATTCTAATTTGTCCCAGTAGAAATTATAATTCCAATTTGTACTAGAAGAATTCTGGATCCTACTGAATATCCATATATATCGTTCAGCTTAGACTTATCGTGAACAGCAACAGGGTTCGCCTTTTGATTACTTGTACTCGAACGTATACTGCTTCTGAAAATGATACGGTTCTTTACAGAAACCTAATATATAAGTATAACTTTCCTTGATAGTTTTCATGTAAATCATTATTAAATTTAAGGCAAAATTGAGACTGATGACACACGAGGTATCTTGCGTGTTGAAGGAAATCCTACAATCTGACAGTTTTAACCAAACTGTATAAAAAAATCAGTAACAAAATTTATCCTTAGGCTTGTAAATTGTAAAAATTTACTGTCTGTCACTTAATGAACATATTTCAATTTTTTAGTTCAGCTAATGGCCTCCATAATTGGTCTGAACACGAATTTTCAAAATAAATTCAATATATATGTTTTGTACTGAAATAGATAAAAAAGTAACAGTAATACCATTATAAATGAGCAAGAGATAAGACGATCTACAAACAATTAAATGGCTTACTCATCAAATTTTTGAATTTGTGTTAGATTTCGGAACTCTTCTGGTTTTCTCCAGTTCAGTGGCTGAAAGACTTTTGCACACGGACACTCATTTTTTATTTCATGAATGTCTTCTATAGGTCAAATTAAGACACCTAGCAAGTTTTCAAAAAAAAAAATTCTTGATATAACTTTTTAGCTTTTAGACGAAAAATAGTCCCGATGTTAAATAAAGGGATAATCCAGAGAAACCAATTTCCCGCAAATTTGTTTTGATGTCTTCTATCTCCGTAAAAAGCACACGGACCTATATATTTCTTTTTACAATTCATTAAGCCTACAATGATTAATCAATTTAAATAGGTTTCAAGAAATCCTTGATATAAGCAACATCAGGAGTGAGCCTCCTTAAAGCAAATATATATATTCTTTAAGAAATGTTATTTAGTCAGAGCAAAATCAAAACAAATACAAATGAAAGAGCAATCATAATTTTTCTGCAAGACTGCAATAATAAAATACTGACTGCTTCATGTATAAGAATAATTATACAAGATTTAAGTATGGCTAAACTCTGACAGTTATATGTTCGGAGATGACATACTGACAATATTTTCTAAATAAGTTAAATGGAATAAATCAAATGTCACAAACGAATGGCATCTAAAATTCCGTAGGGATTTTTGCAAAGTATAATTCATTATGACAATTTACTTTTGGTTATATTCAGAATATGTATGTCACTGAACGACAAAATAACGAATACACGTCTTAGGAAAATGTTCATGATGTTTTTTGTTGTTGTTGTTTGTTGTATTATAATATAAATTATACATCAGTCCGGACAAACCTCGCCATTAAGAACTATATCAATCTAAAAAGTTGACCGACCTGCTAAACCTATATACAATTATTTTTACAAAACTTTCATAATGGGATTTTACTGTCAAATTTCTTGTGTATTATTGGCCTTTTTGAAAAATAATTTGTTTCGCTCCTCGGTTTCGGCATTTAAATACAATGAAACAGTTCCGGTTATCAACCCAACACGACAAGTGTGGTTAGGTTTACACTGCCGATCAAAGCAACTCGACCGAACTCGATCTATGAATATTCATCGATCGGGACACTGATCTTGAATGATCGTGTTCGGTCTACTAACCAAATTGGGTCGATCTTACTAACTCTGCTGAACTCGAGCTGTGTTCCCCAATATTTTTGACATGTCAAAAAATATCGTGTATAGGTCGTGTGCATTATAAGTCGAGAACAGGTCGGGCATCAATCGGGGTCTGATCGAGGTAGTCGTGAAGAGGTCGACAAGGGATCGGTCTTGATCGAGTTTCAAAATTTTAGCCGATCATGCCGATTTCTACCCGACTTAAACTCATTCGCTTCTCGATGTATGCCGAGTCGCTTCTAGATCAACCCGATTAGTACTCGATCATTACTCGACTAACACGATTCTTTCTTTTTTTCTATACAAGATCTTCCCGACCATAACCCGGTTTTTTCCCGACCTGTATCCGACCACTCAAGACCTTTACTCGATTTAACACGACAGCAAGTCATCTTTTCACAATAGCAGAACATGAGGCTTTCAAGAGCCTCAGACTCTCACTAGGGACTTACTTCAGTTTTAAAGGAGCCATCCTGTGGACTCCAATGACTATTGTGATTAAGTCTGGTTGATGATCATCTTTCATATGGTGAGAATCTGCCGGATACTATGTCAAGTTGGGACAGCCAAGGGTTCTTGTTTTTAATTTTGGCCAATTAGCAAGATAGTTTCAGAGTAGAAAGTATTTGAATGGATATCTCAGGTGGACCCAATATCAAATTATGTTCCCCTATGTGGGCCATCTTGGATTTCATGCAGACAAAATAGATATTATTTTGAAATTGGAACATTCAAGGACTATTTTGACTTTTGGCTGCAATTGGTCCATTGAAAATCCTTTTGGTACAATGGTTAACTTTGTCCCCCTTAGCTGACTATATGACAGACACTATTTTGAAAAGGGACCATCATTTGGCAATACTATATAGTAGTAACAAGTTTGGTCTAATTGGCTTAGGGGTTTCAGAGGTAACGCTTAAATGAGTTTTCCCCTAAGATCAAATTTTAAACTACTAGTGCATTCCCAGTTGGCGGTTGTATTTGATAAGAAGCGGACATGACGTTTTTTTTTCACTTTGAATCAATCGAGGTCTATCAGGACTCGGCGGTGTCTTGGTAGAATATATTTGAATGCAAAGTTCATGGACAACGGATACAAAATAAGAGCAAAAGCTCAATCTCGCTACATCAGGATTGTAGAATAGAATATAAGATTTTGCATGCTACTAGTATAATGACGTGTAGAGAGCTTAGATTTAATCGGCTATAGCTATGCCGACAGAATTAGAAATAAAGATGTACCCAATATACACACTCCAGAAACAGATTTACTAAATATATGAATTCAAAAATAAAATATTGTTTCTTCCGAGCAGGTTTGTACTCTTATCAAAAAATATGATTCGAGCTAAATTACATCAGAAAAATGCGATTTTGAACATTTGTAACATGTACTAGAAGATAAAAACATTTTACCCCTATATATACAAACGTACTAACAGGACAAACTCGAGCAAACTCGACAATTTCACGATCTTCTCCCGACCAGGTCTAGTTAATCGAAAACAAATTGGGCTATGATCTGGCTAAATCTGACAAAGTCTGGTTGGTCAAATGAGGGTCAAGCAGAAGTCGTACGTGAATCGTAAAGAGATCGAGAATGGTCGAGCGTTAGTCGTGTTAAATCGGGTAAAGGTCGAGTGGACGTCGTGAGCTAGCTCGATCAATGAATCGGGATAAAACAGCATGGTCGAGTTGATCGAGTTGGTCTGATCGGCGGTGTAAACCTAGCATTATCCTGAACACAGTTCATAACACTATTACAATGTTATAGTTCGATTACTAGGTCATAGTTTACTGTGACATTGCAATTATTTTGTTTGAATTAAAATGTATTAATGGTTAGAGTGGTGTATTGTTAGCTGTACGAGTGATAAGAGTGTTTGTATCTCAATTTGATGACAGATTTCCAATTAATGAAAAGATAACACCATTTTATTGAAAGGCTAAACTGTGCATAGACAGAATTCAGACATAAAATAATCAAGATCTTGTGCTAAATATATACTTTTGTGACTGGGCTGTTTTGTTGGATCAAAATAGATTTCTGTTGGTAATGCAACTAGTCCAGTAACAAAGAATACTTGAAAACATAGAGGATCATTCTCCCATCCCCGAGGGTATTCACTATCTAGATACTCAGACTTGTCTGACATGAAAATTATATATTGCATTATATAAAAATTTGCTGCTTTTATCAAATTCTAATCCCTTGAAAATATTGAAAAAGACAGGAAATGGGGTAAATGTCAAGGAGACAACATCCCATATCCAGGTTAAAACGACACAAAACGAAGCATCTAGGGGTCACCGTACGGTCTTCAACACAGCGAGGAACCTCACATCAGATAGCAAGCCTTAATGGCCCCCAAAAAAGGTAAAAAAGTGAATAAATCAATGGAAACAAACCACATCCAATAACCCAAATATCAAGGAACTAAAATTTTGGGAGTTCTTGTCATGTTTTTTTTTTCAAGGGTGTGCAGATTAAACGATCATATTAAAGGAACGGGGTATATAATGGATTATTTGTTGTCATTGATGTCGTTGATAAAGTTGAAAACGAAATTTAGTATCTATCCTTTCAGGTCGTTGTTTATCATTGTTCTTCTGTCATATGGGTTAAAGTTTAATGCTTAATAACTATGAAAATCAATTACTTGTAAACGATAGATTTTATTTCTTTAATTCTGAAACTAATGCCGTTTTTCATGAGTTTTAGTTTCCTATTCTGTCGTGGGCCTTCCACCGGAAATAAGATTAACATTGTATGGAAATCAATAAAAACAAAGCTTTCATAGGTCATAGTCCAATAAACAGCGTATGTTTCCAGAAAATACTTGTAACATTGATTTAGACTCAATGTAAGTGTATCTAAGGTATATTTTCCTATTTGAAGATAAGTTCGTGACCTTTTCAATATCCAATGAAATCGCTAGATCAATTTTTGCACATGTTGGAGAACACTTAGTTTGATCTACTATGGAACGATATTGAAGGGAAAAGCATTAGAATTAGAAAAAAAACATGCTCAATACAATATTATGAGGTACACAGGACTTATCGGAAGATTTGTTTTCACATGTAACTGCCGAGTGTATATCGACAATTTACTCTTCTATCAAAAGCGCATAGGTCCAAGTTATCGAAAGTTAACCGAGTTGTATTCATTTTCTACCTGCAAATCGTCTGTATTTTACCTATAATCACCAATCACACATTTATTACACGGGTTCATATGACAGATTTAATACATACTTGCCAACATATAATTGGGAGAATTCCTGACAAATGGGCGAGGGGTCTGGGGACCGCTTAAGGTCCCCAGTGGTTCAAGGGCAAAGCCCTGGTGGGGTGACCAGGGGGCGAAGCCCCCCGGCCGAAAACGATTTTACAGATATTAAAGGGTATTTAAAGGGTCTCCAGAGTGGTCTGGGTCTCCATAAGAATTTTTATCCAGATGTATATATTTCATTTGTATTCAATAGAGATTTTGTTCTGTTTTCTCTTTCGAATTTTAATGATTTTTTTAAAAAAAAAGGTGTATTGTATTTTTTTAATTCAGACTCTCAGATGCCTTGAAGAGGCTGTCCATGTTATAACCAGGAAAATGCCTTGAAAGTTGAAGGCTGGTGCATGAAGAATTTTATCCCAACAATATTTTTGTTTCAATGTTTTGTTCATCTAAATCACAAGAATTTGTTCAAAACCAAAATGGACGGCTATCAATATGACTTTAAATATGACGATAGGTCCGATCTGCAAACTTCACAAAAAAAAATAGTGTTTTCCCGTTCGGCTTGCCTTAATGAACGGGTGTTGGACAGTCCATTTGGTTTTAAAAGTCACCATGGCCTTTTGTTTCTTAGGTTTGATGACATGATGATT
>MJUU01041538.1:25803-38659 GCA_002080025.1 Modiolus philippinarum
TTTTTTTTCACTGGAAAACTGAGAAATTCCGGAGGTTTTCACAAATTCCGGAGATTTTCACTACCTTCCCGGTAGCCCGGAAACGCATCGAATTTCCTGAGGTTCCGGGAGAAATCCGGAGCATTGGCATGTATGTAATAATATATTGTTATCTTATGTAAACTTTAAGTATGTATGGATTTTATTATTTTTTATTGCTTTATGTGCTTCGAAAACATCGCGTCTTTTGAACCTGAATGTTTTATGTGATCAGAAAACATTTAATAGCGGTGCTACGTATGATCTTAACCAGTGCTTCCCTTTATTTGTTCACTGTAGTTTTAATGTATTTCAAATGTAATACATTTCTCATACTGTATCTGTAGCCCTCAATTTAAAAAGATATCGCATATAAGTACAGGTGATCAGTGCGCTTTTAATGAAATAAAAATGACCTTTTATTTTCAATAAACTCCCTAACTGCCTGTTTTAGCGATGGCCACAACAGAAGTTGACATATTGGCCTGTCAAGTATATGCATCGATACATTGACAAGCAATATTATACCGAATCAAAAGTGATGATAATTTTTATAGAGAGCGTGGTAATTGACTGTTGGAAATTAGAAATTGTCCAAGACATTCTGTTTGAATTATGAAAGAAAATGTGGGGCATGGAAACAAAGTTAATCATATTATCCGATATGTTTTCGGTATTTCTTTCAATTCTTACATGCAATGAATCTTTGCAAATCTTAACTGAAAATAAGAACGTATGAAAAAGAAAGGAAATAGGGTAAATGTCAAGGAGACAACATCCCATATCCAGGTTAAAACGACCAAAAACAAAACATCTAGGGGTCACCGTATGGTCTTCAACACAGTGAGGAACCTCACACCATAAAGTAAGCCCTAAATGGCCCCGAAAAGGTAAAAAAGTGAATAAATCGATGGAAACAAACCACATCCAATAACCCAAATATCAAGAAACTAAAATTTTATAAGAAGACAAGGACAAGCCAATGACCAACATATTCCTGACTTGGGACAGGCGCAAAAATTGCGGTGGGGTTAAACTCGTTTCCTTGGATCCAAACCCTCCACTATGTGTGGTGAATGGCTAAAAATAAATAAACAAAAAGACCCACAGTAAAAATCAAACTAGAAAAAAGTCCAACTTATCAAGACTAGTACCCTTACAATGAAGTACATAAAACATGAAGACAATACACAAAAATTGTCAATACATTATAAGTGCAAATATTTGGGGTCATGTTACGCTCTATTCACAAACCGTGTCCTATTATCGAAAAAAAAATATGTTTACGGAATAGTGACAGTATTACTTTGCAAATAGTTAATAATTTTACCGCAATATACGTTAAAACCACATCAATGAAAGGGACTTTTAAACCAATATCGCATTTGTCTCTGCACTGCTGTTATAATATTTCTTTCCTACAAATAATCTAATAATAAAAATTGTATGTACAAATTCCAAACGAGCAGTGTGACGGCTACCACGAGTCACAGCAAATCACGCTCATCTGTACAGAGCTCATAATGATATACAATTGTTTTTAGTCTGTTCACATTTCTTTTGTTCAGAATTCATGATGTCCATTTTGATTTGCTTCTTTCGTCTCTTTTGGTTCTGTACTCTCCGTTTGTATTGCTACTGTATTGCCATGTTTGTCTTGATTGTTCTATTGTCTCCATTTTAGTTGCACCAATATTGAAAAGTCGTGTCTTGTTTCTGTTGACTCGGGTTGTTTCTTAATTGCTATGTTTTGTCTTGATTATTCTGGAGCCTTAGTGTGTGTTGTTTTTATACTGCCATGTTTTTAACCTTTGAATCACAGTTGCCTTAATATTCGCTTGCCAATAGAACAATATTTATTCCTGATCGTGGATAGTGTCAGGATTGGTTAGATTTAGAGCACTGCCAGACTGAATCAATTATGTCCTATATTACAATGTATTTATTTAAATAAGTCTGGTAATTCACAAGATAAATAGCAGTTTACATGTTTTTAAAACGTTCGTGCACCATATGACACCGTATATGCAAACAGAGATGTAGTGCCAAACCATAGCAAAACGACCCTGAAATCTGCTAGTGAACCGATAATTTCTTGTATATGGCATCAAGTATGGCGGTACTGATATTATCGTCAATTGCAGATGCAACTTTCCAATGATAACATTCCCTTCATTTTTAAACCCTGAATTTATTATATGCCGATTTGTCGAGTGAAAAGATTTACAAGTTTAAATAATAAGTTCACGTAACATAAGTATTCAATATATTTTCTGTATCCCAAACCGACATAGGGGGAATACATTGCCTAATGATGTAAGAAATCTAAACGCTAGAGTTTAAAAAAATGTAACTACATGTTTTAGAAATAACAAGACCCCTATTTAGCTGGATAATGATTAGGTAAAGATAAATGTTCAAATATATATAAAAAAAACTGTCCCTATACATTATTCCGAACCGAGACAAAACATTATCCAATGTTACTTAAGGATGTATTCTGGTGATATTTCAGTCTTATGGAAATAATTTTAAAATTATTTATATTTTATGTACAATAGCAACGAATTAACAAACTCGATGTCAATCTATAAATTGTCAACAAATTATTCATTTCTATCAAGTGGTTACAGAGTAATCTCAAATTGAAGATTAATGCTCTGATTGGCTATTGGATTCACGTCAAATTTTCACAAAATATGGGTTTGGTAAGAAAAAAGCCATTTTATGAAAAAAAAATATGCACTTATAATTTATTTTTGCTTTTTTTTCATGCCCCGCCCATGAATTTGGAAAGGGCATATAGTGTTACCCTTGTCCGTCCTTCCGCCCGTACGTCCGGTTAAGTTTTTCATTAAGGTATATTTCTCGGAAACTGTAAGGTATAGAACATTGATGGTAGGTCATAAGGTAGATCTGTGATAGTGCTACACAGTTCACTTTGCAGTTTGACTCTTTGACCTACATTTTACGCTTCTGTGACTTTGGTTAAGTTTTGCGTTAAAGTCCATTTCTCAACAACTACACATTATAGGACAATGATGTTTCATCTAAATATTACTACCCAAATCATTGACAATTTTACGCTTCAGTGACTTGGTTTGAAAAAAAGTTTAATACTTTAAAATTTTGGCTACTCACCAGGGTACATCCTTAAAATAAGAAATTTGTTTACATTTTTGTCAACCGGGCTTAACACTACGCGAACGACTCTTACCTAAACTGTTCGCCGAGAACTCAGCTTAATAGGGGTGATTAAATCAGTCCACCTAGGGCCGTGATTGACAATGTTGGTTCATTTATATCCAAGGCCACAACAACGTGTTTCTTAAGATCATAATCCTCCTTTATAGCTGTAGATATTATGTAACATACGTTAATAAATAAAGGTATTGCTTTTATTACCGTAAATGGTTCATTTATTGCAAACACCAAATTGATATTATAGAAATGATCACTTTTATGCTTGTAATTATATGGTACTTTTCGGTTTATCTCTTTTGATTAATGGTTCTGTTTCATTTAAATGACAGTGTATAGATATGATGTAATACTCCATTTAGAATGAAGACAAAACGGAAGTCATTAGTGATAAACTCATCGATCTGGTGTTGTGCTAAAAGTTGTGTTCAATTTGTAAAAAAAAAACTTTTCAACTAAGGAAATAGAAATACAATACAATTTATTTATACTTCAAGCGAGGGAAACGATAAAGAACATTTTCCCTGAATTTGGTTATCATGTATTATTATACCTCCTGTGAGAAAGTTCTTTTATAGTAATTCAGGACTGCACTATCGCAATAGCAAGCACTGCTGTTGTGAAGACGATTGATTTCTACGTCAATCATTATCAATCATCACGTTCGGAAGGCAGAGTTTTGGTCTGAACGACAAGGCGGGTGGTACTTATCCCCGTGATCACCTGTGCAATTACATATAATGTATTGACGTAATCAAGTTTCTAGTTACGCAAAGAAAAGAGTGTCGTCTGCTACAGCGTTAAGACTGGTTGTGTTTTAATTATTATTCTTTATTTTGATAGTATTTTTGTTGACTTTTCATACTGTGAAACATTTTAAACAGAAAATAACTTCTTATCAATGTAACTTTTCAAAATAGTCAACAGTCAGTATAATAATAACATTAATGTTGTGTTTTACATTGATTTTGGAAAAAAGTAGCCAGGGTGATGGACAATAGTGCATTCCCCTTCGGATCGTGCACTATTGTCCATCATCGTGGCTACTATTTACGCATAGTCAATGTAAAACACAACATTATTATATAATTATTATACCTGATGTAAGAAAGTTTTTTGATAGTAAAACAGTTTTATTTTCGAATAGTTTTTAAAAGAAATCTCGTTGACAGCACTATTGCAGTATTAAGCACTGCTGTTGCGAAGGCTGTTCATTTCACGACATCACGATCTTGTGGATCGTAACGGGATATCTGTTTCCCAGATGACAACAGATCTTTCCCTCTACAACTAAAGTTTGCATTTCCGCTATTGGATTCGACTTTACTACCGGAGTTGACATGTTCAACACGGCGGGTGTCTTATAAGAAGCAGGAGAGGCTTACTCTACCTGTGCACTCGATCTCACCCATGTTTTTTTTTTTGTTTGTTTGTTTGTTTGTTTGTTTTTTTTTGGGGGGGGGGTCCGTGTTGTTCATCCGTAGTTGTGTCTTCATTTTTCTTTTTTGTCCCGTACTCAAGCGGTGTCCTTGTGTCTTAGTGTTTCCGATGTTGTCTTTGTCCATGGATTATTCGTTCTTTTGACTGACGGTTCGGTTCTCACTTACTTTATAATGTCTTTCTGTTAGATTTGATATTGAAATGGTCCATAGTTGTGTTTTTGCCAGATATTCTCATCCAATCATAACTTCAACAGCATTTTAAATTCCTCGAATAGATATGGTTCCATAGTCACTGATAGTTTTTTAAGTTTTGTTGTGCTATTTTTTTCTCCTTTCAGAAATATTTTTGTAATTTTGATCTCAGAATATTTCTTTTTGTGCATTTATTGCCTCGGTATTTGTTTTCCGATTTTTAAATCATTTTACAGTGTTAATATGTTTTAGAAATTCTTGACAATCGAAGAACACCTGAATCTTTTACCAATCTTTTCGTGAAGAGTGTTCACAAATCAACCTTAATCAATTAAAACAAGTTTACTTTGCAATTATGTAACACATCAATAAAGAACACCAATCTAGAAAGCCACAAATCACTAGCCATGAGAACCCATGAAAAAAGGGAACATAATAAGGTTCTTCTGAAGGGTAAGCATTCTTCTTATAAAAAGATAGTATTGTTTGAATTTTCAGTCGTTTACAACTTAAATTTATATTTGCAATAATCTATGCCGTACAGCAAGCACTCTGAAGCGAGCAACATATGTTAGAAACTTCGTAGATTAGTAAAGTAACTGAGAACCGAACCGTCAGACTAAAACGAACAATTCAAGAACAATGGCAACATAGAAAAACAAAGAAACAAAGACATAACATGAGCACGGCACAGAAAAGAAAACAAACACACACATACAAAAACTAGACCCAATTAAAAACCAGGGGCGAGATCAGGTGCACCAGTAGAGTAAACATCTCCTGCCTCCTGTAAGACACCCGCCGTGTTTAACATGTCAACTCCGGTAGTAAACTCAAATCCGTCAGAGAAAAACCAAACTTAGTTCCAAGGAGCAAATCTGCTTTCATTTGGGAAAAAGATATCCCATAACGGTCCACAAGATCGTGATGTCGACCGTTGAACTTCTGTATTCTGGAGATTTGGCCTTTTTATATATTTTTAAATGTGTATATACAATTATCATTTGTTAGATTTATGCACCCATTTCAATGCATTTTCTCTAGGGATTTACTTTAGCAGACATATAAAGCTTTATATTTTAGACATGTCCGTGACGCATTTGTCTGTCTGAAATGAACTGAAATATAATCCGAAGGAAGCTACTTTATAAACAAATAGTCTTGCTAATTAATTTGGTTATTCTCTTTTAAGACAAGAAAAAGTAAATTTGTGATTGTGTTACATTTTGTAAATATCACTTTGTCTGTTTCTTCTGATATAAGGTTGCTTTTTTATAACCTAATATAAACAAATATCGCTTCCAGAGTCTTCTAACCTGAAATTGTAATACAGAAAACGTAAATATGTACTTCGTCAAAACAAAAGTGCAGTTCAAAGTTACTGTTATTAAATTGATAGATTGTGTTGTATTATTTTGTCTGGTCTGTTTGATGTCAAGAAGAGTAATTTTTGAAGACCTCGGACTGTTTGCAATCATAATGCAATGAAACATTAAATAAAAAACGTGCATGGGAGTAGAAACAAAATTACAGAACAGAGTTGTCCAGAACCATAGTCCAAAAAGCAAAAAGACAAATCAGATGTTAAGCCATCAGAAAAATTGTGAACCGCAATGGTCCTTACTTGGTACATACATTTCATAAGATATGTTGGGTTAAACCGTTTATTTTACACCAAACCCTTCTTACATTGCGACAGTGTCCGGTAGCAACACCAATTGCCATTGAAAGATCGTAGACTGTAAAAAATGTTCATCTCAGTATTAAAAAGTAAAAATCTTGAATCACAGTGCAGACCGAGACTTCAAATCTTGCCACTAGGGACTGATATCTAACTTTTTTAATGATCTTATGAGACGGAATTGTTTAAGCCTTGATATATAAACTGATAGTTTTGAAATTAAAATTGTCCCTTTTGTCATAAATCTTAGGAGTGAGATTACCATTTTCGTCCAATTCGAGATGCAAGTCCAACACAAATGTAGATCATGGGATTTTTGTTTTATTTTGTTGTCCCTTAACTATAGTTCTTAAGGATATATTGATGGGATCAATATAGTAAAAGATGCCTTATCATCAATGTATGTACAAGTGAGATTGAAGGATTTAACATCTTTTCTTTAAGATCTTTTACGAGTCCCTGAAGAAATTCAGGCTTGCTGCTGATGAGGAATAAATTTCCGAAATGGCCATACAGCTCATTAAAATTAATGCAGTTGGAGTTGACATATGTGTTATTGTCTCATGTTCATTTACTCCATATCCTTTCGTAAAATATTGTAGGAATATAAAACAAAGTCTACGAGTAGTGGAACACAATCTACAAGTAGTGGAACAAAATTCGTGCCCATTGGTTAACCAACTTGCTGTTTATAAATAGCAGCTCCTAATGTGACAAATATACATTGTATTTAAAAACAAAATGTGTTTGTGAAACACTATGCCCCCGGTAGCAATTATGTCTACCATACAAAGTAAATGCTAAAATTGCAATCACTAGAAATTAAGGTTAAGTAAACATTTGTACATGTACTAAGCTCCAGTAGATCATTCACATATAGAATATCAAGCCTCTTGCAATTGCACTTAACGACCTAAAAGCAAAATCTAGATTTTGACCTTTTGACCTCTGTGATCTTGACCTTCGACCTGACTTTAATGAAATTTGCATAATGATGTTCAGCTTTACATGATCAATATACAGGCCATATATGAAGGTCCTATCACATCTGGTTAGAAAAATAACGACAATGTTGAAGTTTTCAAATTTTCACTCAGTGACCTTGACCTTACTGACATTTTTAGGTGGATTTGTATAAAGCTTCATTAAATCTATTCAAATATTAAATATCAAACCTCTAGCAATTGTAATTAACAAGCTATAGCTAAATCTATATTTTGACCTCTTTGACCTTGACCTTTGACCTGACCTTAGTGAAATTTGTATAATGCTGCTCAGTTTCATATGACCAATATATAGAAAAAATATGAAGGTCCTATCACATCTAATTGAAAAGATATAGGTAATGTTAAAGTTTTTGTTAAACTTTTGAAATCTGCACTCGGTGACCTTGACCTTTGACCCAAATCAAATTTTTTTGGCGGATTTATATTAAGCTTTTTTAGATTTATTCATGTATGGAATATCAGACCTTAGCAATTGTAATTAACGAGCTATAGCAAAATCTATATTTTTACCTTTTGACCTCTGTGACCTTGACCTGACCTTAGGGAAATAAGCATAATGCTGTTTAGTTTCATATGACCAAATACAGGCAAAAATATGGAGGTCCTATCACAGTTAGTTGAAAAGATATAGGCAATGTTAAAGTGTTTGTTAAAGTTTTCAATTTTGCACTCGGTGACCTTGACCTTTGACCTGACCCAATTTTTTTTTGGTGGATTTATATTAGGCTTTATTAGATCTATTTAAATATAGAATATCAAGCCTTTAGCAATTGTAACGAGCTATAGCAAAATCTAGATTTTGACCTTTTGACCTCTGTAACCTTGACCTTTGACCTGACCTAAGTGAAATTTGCATATTTGTGTTTAGCTTCACATAATCTATACACATACTTATTATGAAGGTCCTAATACATCTGGTTTAAAAGTTATGAGCCAGGTTAAAGTTGCGGACAGACAGACAGACAGACAGGGCAAAAACAATATGCCCCCGATCTAAAGATCTGGGGGCATAAAAATAAGAAAAACAAGCATACTGCACACTTGTTTTTAATCGTAGCATACTTTTTTGAACAAAATTTGAATAAATAGAATAAAAAAGATAACAGGAAACACCTACAATGGCCGAAAAAAATAGCCACATGCCACAAATTAAATAGGAACTGCACAAGAAAAAAACCCATAATAAAAATACAAAAGACAAACGTAAACAACGATAGGAACTCGGGACAGCCGGACTTGGTACCGACACTAGCAAAAGCCAGCGGTAGGGTTAAACCGGTTTATGGGTACCCAAACCTCCCCTTTCTCTGTCCCGTTTCCCTATAGTATAATAAACATACGAATAAAACCCCTACAGGTAGACTACTAACTCCATGAACACAATCTAGAAAAGAGAAATGGGGGAACAAAACGTAATTTTGAAAGATGGGTCAAGGAGTGCTCGCCGCTAAACTACCGGCTAGCTCAAGGAGCCTAGTCTGCTGGTAAAACACTGTCGCACTACGGAAGAAAAATCAAATTCAAAACTCCCAATGGGTTTGGTAAAGAATCATCATGTATTTCAGTAGACATCGGCAGTATCAGTGAGAGGCCAGTATGTGTGTAAAATCCTCAGGTCACTGGATTCCAAAGCTGATTAAACGGACACGTGTAGAATATCCTGTCGATATCCCCTAATGCGTAAAGAATGTAAGTTACGTGCCAGTTTTTCTGGACTTTTAATCAGTTTCTGGCATTTTTTAACAACATTACCGTAAAATCGAGGATGGGAAATGCCCTTAGTAATAAGCTGTTTGCGAGTGACATTATATTTAGATATCAAATGTTCATATCTTCGATAAAACTTTTTAAATGTATTTAACAATTTATGAAATCTGTACAGTTTTGAAGTGATAGTAAGGTTACGTTCATTGAAGTCGTCAAGAGTAGAACAAACGCCTGCGAATCGTAGCAGTTGAGAAATATAAACTCCGTAGGATGGGGCTAGAGGAGCGTCGCCGTCAAGGAAAGGGAAATTAGTAATACTGAAATCAAAATCTTCCCTTTACCATAGTCAACGATGATAGTATATCCTAATACAACGTATTATGAATCGTCAAATGCTCTATGAATGAGGCCTTTGTTACCATCTATTACTCTGACGTGTGATTTAAAATTCTGTTTTTTTTACTTAGACCTGTCATGAAAATTTCTTTTCATTGTCGACCTTTCAACAGCAATTGTTATTGAGTTGCCTTCGGTAGCTATCGTAATTGAATGACTTATTTTGGTACGTCATCAAACTGATTTAACAACTTTTGATTAACAAATTAAATGTATAAGGAAACATACACTGTATGTATGCACAAATTAGAAACTATATTTGTTAAGTTTTAATAGAAAAATAAATATTATGTATCACAACCACATAATCAACATTAACATAGTTCAATTAAAACAACGATTGCATTGTTTATGGATTTTTTCTTGTTCACTCAACAGCTGTATTTCCTACATCGCTGTGGGTAGACTCGATTTCTTCATATATTACATTATCTTCTAAAATAACCAACCCCTGAAATAGAAACAAAAATTAAGTTCTGCCCTACAAATTATACCCAAAGTGAAATCTGCAGGATGAAAATCATAATATTAAAAAAAATATTCTGAAAAAAAACCCCTATAAATCCAGAGCACTAAATCATCTTAGCAACTGACAAACACTTTCGTGTAGAAATAAGTCTTGACTCAGGTTCTTTTATGAATACAAACCCTCATTAATTAGATCAATTGCATGAACAGTATTGTGAATTTAGTTATGTGTATTTATACATGTTAATATGCTTCCTCTTCATAATTACTCAAAACTGACTTATCTTAATTTTGCAAAAATGGGAAGGGGCTCTTTGGCTACTTGATTGAAAAAGATTGGACTACCAAAAGGACGTGCAGACATGAAAAAAAATAATAAAACTGGCGTAGAAAAATATATGGGAACTTTTGATACCCATACACCACTTTTCACGAATAGTTAAAATCGCAAATCAATGTACTACGAAATCCCTTTTCTTTATATCAAAATGAATAAAACTTTATTAAAAAACATTTACGCGTTCTTGATTTTGAGTTCAACACTACATATTTTAGCATGTTGCTGAGTATGAAATGCCAGCTTACAAGTAGTATAAAATCATTATGTTTTAGCTCCGAATCAAGCCAGTGGACTGAAATCCTCTATTGAATGATAATAAGAATAGATATAATCAAAGGGTTTGAATATAGGGCTAAAATCTTGAGGATTAAATCTTGTGATGCCAAAAAGGAATGTATATGGATGATTCCACGTAGGTACACACGTTAGTGCGTAGAATGCTAAAAAAATTCACCATGTCGTTTAAATTACTTCTTATTTTTTGTGTGAAGAACTACCGATCTGTGGTTGACATCATAAAACTATAACATTGATGCAAGCATTTCAATCAATTTAATGAGATTCTAATATTTGTATGAGTATCTAAGCTCAAGGTTATATTCCAAATTAAATTGTTATTTTGTTGATATTTTCATAACTAGAGGCTCCCAGGAGCCTGTATCGCTCATCTGGCTTTCAGTTGCCACAATGAAGCTAACATTTTAAGTTAAATTGAAGTTAAGTCTCTCAAACTTTGTAAGCTCAAACATCACCAATATCTTAAACTGTATTTAAAGTCTGATCTTGTTTTACTATATTTCTTTGTTGCCCCTTTTTGACAAAAATGTACTTGGTTATGACCACTTTCAACACCAGTTTTGAAGTTGAGACATAATTTTGTAAATGGCAGTCAACAACATTTTTTAAAACCATATGTTTGAAGTTAATACATCAATATTAATCTGGAAACCAAATTTGAAATAGGAAAATGTTGAATTTTCCCGCCTTTTTGGTGGCCATTTTGAAATGGCAATGAACGAACAATTTTTAACACTGGTTTGAATTTGCGACATCAATACCAATTTAGAAACCAAATTCCATTGAAATTTGACAATGTTAAATTTTCCCGCCTTTTTTGGCAGCCATTTTGAAAATGGTGGTCAACAAACAATTTTCAGCATATGTTTTGAAGTCGCAACATCAATATCTACTTGGAAACCAAATTTCATTGAAATCGGACAATATTGAATTTTTCCGCCTTTTGTGGAAGCCATTTTGAAAATGGCAATGATCGAACAATTTTTAACATTGGTTTGAATTTGTGACATCAAAACCTATTTGGAAACAAAATTCCATTGAAATTGGACAATGTTGAATTTTCCCGCCGTTTTTTGGCGGCCATTTTGAAAATGGCAGTCAACGAACAATTTTCAATACCTGTTTTGAAGTCGCAACATCAATATCCACTTGGAAACCAAATTTCATTGAAATCGGACAATGTTGATTTTTCCCGCCTTTTTGGCGGCCATTTTCAAAATGGTGGTCAATGAACAATTTTACACACCAGTTTACACGTTGCCATAGCATATGGCAAACAATTTAATCAATTTACACTTAACCCTCATCTTCTCTAGTTATGGATATAAAAGACGACAAAATATGAAAATTTGAAAATTCTATGAAAAAGGGCAACAACTCCTACAAAGATTTTTTGATTTTCTTCAAAATTTCAGGGTGGGTAGATCTTGATATGCTGAAGCTTTTTTCACTTGACCTCTATCTGTTACACTTTTTAAAATAAAAAAAAATATGCATTAAAATTTAGAAAATTTTACAGAAAAAGGGCAATAACTCCAACACTAGATTTCGGAATTTCTTTAAAATTGCAGGGCGGGTAGATCTTAACATTATGAATATTTTCACTCTCTATCAGATTTTTGATATCTGTAACGGTTTTCGAGTTATTTGCAAAAAATGCAATTTACCCCTTTGTTCTATTTTTAGTAACAACAGCCATGTTGCTTGGTTTTCGGACTAATCGAACACAATTTTGAAACTGTTTACCCTGGTGATGATTCAGGTCAAGTTTGGTAACAATTGGCCCAGTGGCTTCTGAGGAGAAGATTTTTTAAATTGATTACATGTACAAAAAGTATCAAATTTCTTAAATTTAACCAATAAAGGGCAAAAACTCCTATATGGGTGGTGAGATTTTCTTCAAAATTTCAAGGTGGGAAGATCTTAATATGCTGAAGATTTTTGCAATTTAAAGTTGACCTCTATCTGTTATAGTTTTTGCGATGAAAAATAAAGAATATCAAAATTTTGAAATTTTCACGGAAAAGGGCAATAACTCTAAGACGGGTTTTCGGATTTTCTTCAAAATTGCAGGGCAGGTAAATCTTGTCATGCTGATCACTTTTAC
>MJUU01041539.1:13530-25380 GCA_002080025.1 Modiolus philippinarum
AGTGAATATTTGATATACTACAGGTTAAGGTTTAGGTTGAAGGTAGTTTTCCTTGAAAGAGGTGTGATATCTGGATGAAACTTTGTATAATTATACATCATAACATGAACAGCATTGTTTTAGTGCCAAACAAATGTTGTGACTTCAAGGTCATGGTTCATTGGATTTGAAGTTTATGATTGAATTTTTGATAACGCTCATAGATTTAATTTTTGAAATTCTGCTTAGCATTTTTTTTTTGTCCTTTATGTTTAAACAGCCATTTTTGTAAATGGAATCTTTGATTCCAATTTTGGTAAATTTCCTGAAACTCTCAAAGACCATTTAATTTTGGAAATTTTACCTAGCAACCATACATTTTTGAATTTCTTTTTGTCAAAACACCAATTTTCAATAACTGAATTGCAAAAATCTTTGATTCCAATTTTGGTAAATTTCCTGAAACTCTCAAAGACCGTTTAATTTTGGAAATTTTACCTAGCAACCATACATTTTGAATTTCTTTTTGTCAAAACACCAATTTTCAATAACTGAATTGCAAAAATCTTTGATTCCAATTTTTGTAAATTTCCTGAAACTCTCAAATACCATTTAATTTTGGAAATTTTACAATAGCAACCATACATTTTTTAATTTGTTTTGTCAAAACACAAATTTTCAATAACTGAATTGCAAAAATCTTTGATTCCAATTATGGTGAATATTGTGAAATAAGAATATTTCATCTTGGAAATTATATCTAGCAACAGTGTGAATTCAATACTTTATAGTTAAAGTAGTCATTTCCCAAACATGGATTGCAGAAATTCTTGATTCCAACTCTGGTCAAATTCAACATAGAGTATATTGACAGGAAAGGTGGTCAATTTGTTTATTGAGATAGTAAACCTGGCATTATAGGTGCTATTTCAGGTTTCGTGATTACTCTGTGAATTATCAATATCTTAATGTGCTATAAAATTTACTTGAAGCATAATTTCAGGACATTCCTATCAATTTTGTAAATAATACACAAATAAAAAAAAATACCAAAGCTCAATTTAAACTTTTTCAAATGTAGATGAAACAAGCTCATGTCTAGAAATGAAAAAAGCTGGGAAGTGTTTTTTTTTTTCAATAATTTTTCAGTATAAGTAATGTACTGTCTGTGGTACCTGTCTACCCCTTAATGGCGGACCTATTGTAATCAGGGGAGATAACCAAAATTTACCGATTTCTGAAAACGTCTATATATCTCGGGTCTGGAGTTACTTTTGGTGAAGTTGTTAAAATAATTGTAGTTTGTATTAATGTAATAAAATGTGTAGCAATGATCTATAAAGAATGGACCTACTGGCAATATATATCTACAATGTACTTATTATAAAATAGTAGGGTCGCAGAGATTGTCTCGACAAATATTTGAATATTTTTTCCATGCCGTAAAGCAAACAAGAAGACGCTTTCCCATGAATTATAAGAATTATAATATCAGCACATGGTAACAAATACGTGTGGCACTGCTGTGTAGTTGCAATTTCATTATTCTAGATTCTTTTCGACGACTGTTAGTCTTCTTTTATTTTCTCAAAAATGCATATTCTCAACACTTTACAGTCAATAAATTTATCGTTTAACATTTTTGGAGGAAAAAAAGTTTTTAAATTTGGTGTATAGAGATTTATTTTTCATTTTTAAATTTCAATATCAATTTTGCTACAAATCTCTTCAAGTTATGATAATAATACGAAATCTTTTTGCATTATTGTTGGCGATAAACTTTCAATTTTTCCTATTTTTGAAGATAATTCTACCCTGGTTGGGTTAAACAGTATTGACACTTCTCATTTTCACATGTTCGAACTTAAATGATTATTCGACTGTGATTAATTAAAGACATATCCTACTATTTAAACTCCCAATAATATCTTTTCGATATTCCATCTGTACTTACTTTATGATAAAACCTTACATAAATCTATAAAAATTAGGGGGTCACCGACCTAATTTCAGAGCTATGATGTCATCTTAATTTACCTGTTTTGAAGGTATCAATTATATACTATTTGGCCTATATTTTCACTATATTTCTAGCTTCTAATGAACAAAAATTGTTTTGAATGCATCATGGTGTATAAAAATCAATATACTATTATAAAAGGAAACAATATGCAAATTGTGGGCTATTCAGCATAATTTTTAATTTCCTGCGATTTTTGCACTCATAATACGACAAAATCGGTGATCGCAAAAAATTGACCAATGATAATTTGATAATATTTTCACAGAAGATAGAGACTAACCTCCTCAATCGATTAAGTAAATAAAAAGATAGGGTCACCGAATCAGGGAAAGAGATATTTGTGAAAAACATGAAACATGTAAGGAATGAAAATGGCGGGAATAATATGGCCGGTTTTCTTCATACTGATAGCAATACCTATTTTATGGACTTGAATTGCAGAAGACGATCACAATAAATACCATATCTTTGTATGAATATGTAATAACATAAAAAGTGAGTGTCGTTTTCTTTTATGGATATATTGTAAGCATAAATATACATTTACAAGACACAAAAATAGGATAAAACTCGTAAGGGGAAATTTAAGAATAATAGCAATATTTAACGAATATAAACACGCTAGAAGTCATTCGTCACTTTACGAAATGAATTTTATTTTATTTTCTTTGATTTTATCAAATTAATGAGGAAATAATAAAAGGATGTAATAACTAAAAGGACACGTACATAATCCAGTTAACTTTAACTGTATTCAGATTTTGTACATAAGTTTGAATTCTAATTAAATTGTTTTCTTTGAAATTGTAAATTTAATTAAATATAATATCAGAATCCGTGGAAACTTATTTAATGAAGTGGTTCATGCAGTATTTAATTAGAATGTGGCCTTTTTTATTCTGTGTGTGTTAGAACTGACCCTTACCATTCTAACGTCGGTCTGTGTTACGGATAGAAATTCGCGGGAATTTTGCGACGTCATAAATGAATTACAAAACATTAAAGCTCAAGTTCGCGGAAATTTTCTTACGTCATAAAAGATTTACGAAACAGTGACGTTCAAAAGCAAAATGCGCAGAAACAATAGTAGGAATTGTCTTTAACAAGTACATGTTCTTGTTTTTGTGATAACTTTTACCCATCATTCCATACTATACGAACGAGATTGGGAGGAACCCCCATAGACGATTTTACTGATAATGGCCTAATCTGGGGACAACGCCGTCACAATACATTTTGAACGAGTTGCAGACTTCTACTAATGATGGCCTTCTGATATTGCTAATATACAAAAATGTTGTATTTTTACATCACCTAATTATCTTTTTCTTTTTATTTTAGCAACAACAATGAATAATGTACAAACTGTAAGTTTTCATGTTTTTTACAATTAGATTTTTTATTTTGATTGCATTTTACACAATTTAAGGGTGCGAGGCTCATGAAGAGCCAAAAATCTGTCTGGTGTCATAACTTCAGTCACTACTCAGTATTGTAAACTTGCTTATATTCATGGGTGATTTATTTTTATACGACCGCAAAAAATTTGTTGTAGTATAATGGTATGGTGCTGTCGTCTTTGTCGTTTTTGTCGTCGGCGTTGTTGTCGTCTGTAGACACTTTTGTTTTTGGTCAGTAACTCAAGTTCCAGTCGATCAATCCTTCTGAAATTTTAATACAATGTTCCTTGGCACAAAAGGAAGGCTAGGATTGGTTTTGGGCTTTGTGACCTCTCCCGTTTCTAAAAAAGGGGCCAAAAAGGGCAAAATTTGGTGTTTCCACATATTTAACTGTAGAATGTTTATTATTTATCTGATTTTGATGGAGTTTCTTTCAGTGTCTACTCCTTAGGAAATTTCCAATCTGGGGTATGCCAACGGATTTCATGTGGCATGTACGGCTTAAGAGATAAATGGGGCCCAAAAAGGGCAAATGAAAAATTTTATTTTTTTTATTTTAAGTCCAATTTTGATTCAGTTTTTTGCAATGGATTCTTTATGAAAAATAAACTAGTGCTGCACCATCAGATTTTTGATAACTTGTTTCCTTTCCAAGCTATGAGGGGCCCAACGTGGCCAAAATTGCAAACATGCAGATAACCTAAATTTTTTATTTTTCATCAGATTTTGATGGAATTTTTTTTCTTTGGATTCCTCTCATTGTAAGCTTTCTGTATTATGTGAACAGATTTGTCGTAGCTCTTACCATTTCCCAGTTATAAGGAGTCAAAGAGGCCAAAATTGCAATTATTAGAAATATTTGAAATCTTCATTTTTCATCAGATTTTGATGAGATTTTTTTCTTTGGATTATTCTCATTGTAAGCTGTCAGTACCATGGCAATAGATTTTGCGTAGCTCTTACGGTTCCAAGCTATAAAGGGTCAAAGGGGCCAGATTGCAATATTTCAAAAAGATGTGAAATCAGATTTTTCTTAGCTCTTAGGATATCCTATTAATAAGGGATTAAAAGGGCTAATATTGATTTTCACTAGTTTGTGTCCAGTTAATTTATGTGTCAAGGTCCTTATTGTGTCCAGCAAATTACTGTGTCCATATTTGTTTAAGTTAACACTTGTTCATATTTCAGTGGTCGACATGCTGCGGTCGTATCATGCTGTGCTCGGCGTAGCCCTCTATAGTGAATTTGCAAGAAAGAAAATATTGTGAATTCAATTGTTATTTGTTATTGAAAAATTATATTTATTGATTAAAAAAGAATCGATAAGAAAGAAAATATACCTGAAAATAACATGAAGTTATTATCTAGGTAAAAATTATCCCATAATTGCATGGTTTGCAGTACAAATAATAATAAACCAAATAACATACAAAGCCATTTCCGTAGAGAGGATACCCTTTTCCACAAAATTCAAGAGATAAATTAGTTCAGATGCCTAATATTTACTCCCATTTATGGGGATTTTGAAACTTCAATAAGGAATTGAAGAAATGTAATTTTAAAGGACATGAAAGACAACAGAATGCAAGCAAATAACAGAGCTCCAATAGCCTGTATTGCACAGCTGGACCATGGCTGACACAGACAATTTCAAACAAACTCGGTATAAAAGGGTCTCATTTTAAAACACGGCCGCAAAAAAATTTGTGGTTGTGTTATGGTATTGGGCATTCGGCATTGGCGTCGTCAGCTTCTGTAGCCAGCATAACTTTGATTCTTGTGGACACATCATTCTCAAATTCCAGCGTGCATAAGAAATTAAAATTTTTTAGATAATGTCAACAGATTTCATTTGGCATGAACTGTTCATCTGATAAATGGGGCCCAAAAGGGTTCCTGATTCCTGATGAAAAATTAACAAAGCGTGCTGTAGTATGTCAATAGATTTGGCATAGCTCTTACCTTTTCTGAGCTATACCGGGTCATTTAAATTGGCCAAAATTGCAATTTTTAGAAAAATGTGAAATCTTTATTTTTCATCAGATTTTGATGGGATTTTTTTCTATGGATTCTTTTGATATAGGGTATGCTTTTGGTAGAATGTCAATTGATATGGTATAGCTCTTATCATTTCTGATCTCTAAAGGGTCAACAGAATCCTTATTGGAATTATTACTGTTTTTACAACTGAATTTTCACAGTTAAGTTGCGCATGATATATATCTGCAAAATTTCTTTTTTTATACTTGTCTTGTCCATGTTGTTACCCCAACTGTATAGAGAGTGGGATATGCTGCATTCACCTTGTTTGTCTGTCTATACGTTTGTCCACAAATTATTTCTGTCACAGTTTTCTCATCTTCTGCTCAAGGGATTTACTTCAAACTTGGTATGCAGCCTCTGTATTATTAGTTGTAAATAACATCATATTTTGAGTTCTGTCAGATGTGTACCTCTGTTTGAGGAAATAAACTCAGTTAGGAAATGTGGTGCTTAGCTTAATGAATTTTTGGTCACATTTTTCTCAGCTTCTACAAGAGTGATTGATTGGTATGCAGTCTCTATATGAGGTCCTATTTTGAGTCTTGTCAGATATGTACTTCCTAAATGTAACTCTGGTTAAAGAGTATGTATATAGTGTGGCCTAATCTGGATGTTTATTATATTTCTTTGGCCTTGCTTTGGGAAATATAACTAAACAGCCAGGGTATGTCACACTTCACTTGTCTGAAACTTGAATCATATATAATGTTGCTTCATATTTTAGGGTAATATTCTAAAGGAGCCAATACAAATTCATAGTTCTTCAATTAGTG
Organism: Modiolus philippinarum; assembly: GCA_002080025.1. Lineage (NCBI taxonomy): Eukaryota > Metazoa > Mollusca > Bivalvia > Mytilida > Modiolidae > Modiolus > Modiolus philippinarum. Next base: position 19,749 of record MJUU01041539.1, read on the forward strand.
ATAATAATTCAGAGGATGATAAGAATGATGCCAGAGAGGGCTCACATGAAGAAGAAAGTTCAGATGAAGAAGGTTCAGATGATTCAAAAGATTCCATTCCTGATACCAATGAAAATTCTACCTCACTTTACGACGTAAAGATTCAGCATAACGAGAACAAATCTGCTATTAAACAACAGCATCCAACATCAAACAGTTCAAAAAGAGTAATTAGTACAGTTAATACATACTAGTGTCTTCACACTTTAACTTTTTTCCCGGTATTTTGTTGTTATTTTGTTATCTTTATTAGAGTCAAAAATTGATGAAAAATCAAGAGTTTAGAACACTTTGAGTAAAACTGTCTTTAAATAGAGAAAAAGTCAGCTGTTTTACGACCGCAAAAAATTTTGACGTGTATATTGGTATGATACAGCATGGTCAGCATTGGTGTCTGTGGACATTTCGTTTCCTTGTGATAACTTAAGTTCTAGTTGATCAATCCTTATGACACTTTTAAAAAAGGAAGGCTGGGATTGGTTTCAGTAATTACTGGCCCCCACCCCTTTTGAAGAAAAGGTAAAAAAAAGAGCCAAATTGGGTGTTTTCATTTATTTGGCTGAAGAATATTTATTATTTATCAGATTTTGATGGGGCTTCTTTCAGTGTACTCCTGAGAAAAGTTCCAATCTGTTTTATGTCAACAGATTTTACGTCGCATGTACCGTTCATGAAATAAATGGGCCCAAAAGGGGGCAATTCTCAAAATTTTTATATTTCTTATTTTTAAGCCGATTTTAATGCATTTTTTTGCAATGGATTCCTTATGAAAACTGAACTAGCACTGCACCATTATATTTTTGATAACTTATTTCTTTTCTGATAAATGAGGTTCCAAAGGGGGCCAAATTTGTAAATATGCAGATTACCTAAAATTTTTATTATTCATCTGATTTCGATGGGATATTTTTATGCTCATGCCATTAGGCAATGGGGCATTAAGTTTTACCCTTGTCCGTCCCTCCGTACGTCCAACTGTCCGTCTGTCCGTCCATGTACTGGTACCTCATCAGCACATGTTGTCCTAAACCTCTGCTTGGATTTTGATGAAATGTTGCACAGTTGTAATACACCATCTGAAAATGTGCATGAAGTAATATGGTTGCTGCCCCAAATTTTGAAGGGTAGATAATTCGTTTTTGATTATTTTCTGAAAAAAAGGGGGACAAACCTTGTCAGAGCATGTTCTCCAAAATGGCTGCTTGGATTTTGATGAAATATTGCACAGTTGTAGTACAACACCTGCAAATTTGCTTGAAGTAATATGTTGCTGCCCGAAATTTTGAATGGGAGATAATTTGTCTTTACATATTTCTGAAAAAAAGGGGGGGACCTTGTCAGTGCATGTTCTCCTAAATGGATGCTTTGATTTTGATGAAATGTTACACAGTTGTAGTACACCACCTGAAGATTGCATGAAGTTATATGGTTGCTGCCGAAAATTTTGAAGGGGAAATATTTCATCTTTGAATATTTTCTGGAAAAAGGGAAGACAAACCTTGTCAGCGCATGATGGATAAATGGATACTTAGATTTTGATGAAATGTAATACAGTTGTTGTATACCACCTGAAGATGTGCATGAAGTAATATGATTGCTGTCCCAAATTTTGAAGGGGAGATAATTCTTCTTTAAATTTTTTGTGGAAAAAGGGGAGGTATATTTTTGTGTCCATACTTGTATTGTGTCCAAATTTGTATTGTGTCCACAACTGTATTGTGTCCACACACACTTTAATTTACACTTGCCATATTGATTCAGGGTTCAATTAGCGGGGAGTATAAATGGCTGCCATTCGGCAACAGCTCCAATTTCTTTGCATTCCTCTTGATATAAGCTTTCAGTTAATGTCAAAGGATTTGGTGTAGCTCTTACCGTTTCCAAGCTGTCGGGGTTCAAAGGGGCCAAAACTACAAATTTTTTTAGATTACCTAAAATTTTTCATTGGATTTCGATGGAATTTTTTCTGTGGAGTCCTCTTGATATAAGTTTTCACTAGTTTTCAGCGGATTTGGCGTAGCTCTTATGGTTTCCTAGCTATAAGGGGTCAAAGGGCCAAAACTGCATTTTTATATGACCGCAATTTGCGGTCGTATTATGGTATGGCGCTGGCGTCGGCGTCGGCGTCTGTTGACAGCATAACTTTGGTTCTAGTGAACGGATTGTTACCAAATTTTAGCATGATGTTTGTTGGCACAAGCTTAAGCCCGGGTTTTAATTTTGCGTTCCCTGCCCAACCTGTTTTTGAAAAAGAGGCCAAAAAGGGGTTAAATTAGGTATTTTCGTGTCTGTGGACAGCATAACTTTGGTTCTAGTGGACGGATTGTTTTCAAATCTTAGTATGATGTTTCTTGGAACATTCTTGAGAAACCTTTTTTTCCTTTAGTTTTTGGCCCCATCCATTTCAGAATTAGGGGCCAAAAAGGGGTTAAATTGGGTGTTTTCACATATTTGACTGTAGAATCTTTATTATTTATTGGATTTTGATGGGGTTTATTTCAGTGTGCTCCTGAGGAAATTTCCAATCTGAAGTATGCCAAAGGATTTCACGTAGCATGTACCGCTCACGAGATAAATGGGCCCAACAGGGGCTAATCTCAAAAAAAATTTTTTTTAATTTTAAGTCCGATTTTGATGCAGTTTTTTCAATGGATTCCTTGTGAAAAATTAATATGGCACTCAGCTATTTGATTTTTGGTTACTTGTTTCCTTTCCCAGCTATGAGGGGCCGAAGGGGCCAAAATTGCGAATTTGCAGATAATGTGGAATTTCTATTTTTCATCGGATTTCAATGGGATTTTTTTCCTTTGGATTCCCCTTGATCTAAGCTTTCAGAAGTATGTCAACGGATTTGGCGTAGCTCTTAACCGTTTCCGAGCTACAAGGGGTCAAAGGGGCCAAAATTGCAATTTTTCTAAATATGTCAAATCTTTATTTTTCATCGGATATCGATGGGATTTTTTTCTTTGGGTTCCTCTTGATCTAAGCTTTCAGTAGTATGTCAGTGGATTTGGCGTAGCTCTTACCGTTTCTGAGCTACTAGGGGTCAAAGTGGCTAACATTGCAATTTTTCTAAATATGTCAAATCTTTATTTTTTGATCGGATTTCCATGGGATTTTTTTCTTTGGATTCCTCTTGATCTAAGCTTTCAGAGATATGTCAACGGATTTTGCGTGGCATATACCGTTTCTAAGCTACAAAGGGTCAAAGGGGCAAAAATTGCAATTTTTCTAAATATGTAAAATCTTTATTTTTCATCGGATTTTGATGGGATTTTTTTCTTTGGATTCCTCTTGATCTAAGCTTTCAGTAGTATGCCAAAGGATTTGGCGTAGCTATTACCTTTTCCGAGCTACAAGGGGTCAAAGGGGCCAAAATTGCAATTTTGCTTAATATGTCAAATCTTTATTTTTCATCAGATTTCGATGGATTTTTTTATATTTATTTCTATAGATGTAAAGTGTTAGTTGATAGTAACATATTTTGCATAGCTCTTACAGTTTTTTTTTTATCAATAAGTGATCAAAAGGGTTGATTTTTTTCCGTAGTTTGTTTCCAGCTAATAACTGTGTCAAGCTTCTTTTTGTGTCCATATAATTATTGTGTCAAGCTCTTTACTGTGTCCACATTCACTTTGAACTACTTTTGTTGAAATTTCAGTGATCGACATGCTGCGGTCGTATCATGCTGCGCTCGGCGTAGCCCTTTATTTTCTAAATAATGCGAAATTTTATTTTTGATCAGATTTCGATAGGATTTTTTTTCTTAAGATTCCTCTTTATATAAGCTTTCGGTGGTATGTCAATGGATTTGGGTAGCTCTTACTGTTTCCAATCTCCTTATCAATCTCCTTATTGTGTCCATATAAGTATTGTGTCAAGCACTTTAGTATGTCCATACTCACTTTGAATTAAATTTGTTCAAATTTCAGAGGTCAACATGCTGCGGTCATATCATGCTGCGCTCAGTGTAGCCCTTTATTGATATCTGTAGCAGTTTTTGAGTTATTGGCCAAAAACTGCAATTTACCCCTATGTTCTATTTTTAGCAACATCGGCCATGTTGTTTGATCTGCCGCCTAATTGAACACAATTTTGAGAAGCCATACTCTGGTGATGATTAAGGCCAAGTTTGGTTACATTTGGCCCAGTGGTTCCAGAGGCTAAGATTTTTGAAATTGTTGACAGACAGACGGACGGATGGACAATGGACACATAGTGATGGCAAAAGCTCACATGGCCTTTTAGGCCAGAAGAGCTTAAAATGAGATGAAATAGCATTATCTCAGGTAATGCTATTTTATCAGAATTTTTGTGGTTTTGATGCACATTATCAGAGTTATATTATAAGGTATCCTCATTACCTCCTGATAAGCACTTTTAGATATTTTATACATAGGTCTCTATGAAATGATGTGGTAAACATGTTTCATCTGAAGATAACATAGCAGTACCTGTTAATACAAATTTATCTGCATTTTTGTGGTTTTTGCATGCTAGTAAATGTATTATCTGTTTTCTAATATCATCAATCAGATGTAGTTTCTGTGGACAAACTGTATTATCTGATTTTTATACGACTGCAAAAATTTTGTGGTCATATAATGGTATGGCGCTGTTGTCGTCATCGTTGTCGTCGCCGTTGTCGTCGTCGACGGCATCGTTGTCTGTAGACACTTTTAGTTTTGGCCAATAACTCAAGTTCAAGTTGATCAATCCTTATGAAATTTTATCACAATGTTCCTTGGCACAAATGGAAGGTTTGAAGTGGTTTTGGTCATTATGGCCCGCCCGTTTTTTAAAATAGGGGCCAAAAAGATCAAAATTGGGTGTTTTCACCTATTTAGCTGTAGAATTTTTAGTTCGCCTCAATGAAGTTGAGGGGTACTATTGGAGTACCCCCGGCGTCCACGTCGGCGTCTACGTTTACGTCCGCGTCTACGTCCGCGTCCGCATTTGGGCATATATCTCTGCAACTATGCATGGTAGGGTCATCAAAATTTGTATGCAGGTGCATCTTGGGCTATCTCACAGCCACCAAGAAAATTGGGTCTCTCTGACCTATATTTTCCGTTTGAACAACTTACATTCAAGTTTACGTCCGAGTTCAGATCTTAGTCACTATACATGGTAGGATCATGTAACCTTGCATATGCATGCATCTCTGATGGTAGGTCAGCATCCAGGCAAAATTAGGTCACTTTGACTTATATTTTCCGCTTGAACGACTTACATTCAAGGTAACGTCCGAGTTCAGATCTCAGTGACTATACATGGTAGGATCATGTAACCTTGCATATGCATGCATCACTGATGGTAGGTCAACATCCAGGCAAAATTAGGTCACTTTGACCTATATTTTCCGCTTGAATGGATTACATTCAAGTTTACGCCCGAGTTAAGATCTCAGTCACTGTACATGGTAGGATCATGTAACCTTGCATATGTATGCATCTCTGATAGTAGGTCAGCATCCAGGCAAAATTAGGTCACTTTGACCTATATTTTCCGCTTGAACGACTAACATTCAAGTTTACGTCAGAGTTCAGATCTCAGTCACTATCCATGGTAGGATCATGTAACCTTGCATATG
>MJUU01041539.1:25390-64932 GCA_002080025.1 Modiolus philippinarum
TATAATGGTATGGCGCTGTTGTCGTCATCGTTGTCGTCGCCGTTGTCGTCGTCGACGGCATCGTTGTCTGTAGACACTTTTAGTTTTGGCCAATAACTCAAGTTCAAGTTGATCAATCCTTATGAAATTTTATCACAATGTTCCTTGGCACAAATGGAAGGTTTGAAGTGGTTTTGGTCATTATGGCCCGCCCGTTTTTTAAAATAGGGGCCAAAAAGATCAAAATTGGGTGTTTTCACCTATTTAGCTGTAGAATTTTTAGTTCGCCTCAATGAAGTTGAGGGGTACTATTGGAGTACCCCCGGCGTCCACGTCGGCGTCTACGTTTACGTCCGCGTCTACGTCCGCGTCCGCATTTGGGCATATATCTCTGCAACTATGCATGGTAGGGTCATCAAAATTTGTATGCAGGTGCATCTTGGGCTATCTCACAGCCACCAAGAAAATTGGGTCTCTCTGACCTATATTTTCCGTTTGAACAACTTACATTCAAGTTTACGTCCGAGTTCAGATCTTAGTCACTATACATGGTAGGATCATGTAACCTTGCATATGCATGCATCTCTGATGGTAGGTCAGCATCCAGGCAAAATTAGGTCACTTTGACCTATATTTTATGCTTGATTGATTTACATTCAAGTTTTCTGACAAGTTCAGATCTCAGTCACTACACATGGTAGGATCATGTAACCTTGCATATGCATGAACTCTGATGGTTGGTCAACATCCAGGCAAAATTAGGACACCTTGACCTATATTTTATGCTTGATTGATTTACATTCAAGTTGTAGGACGAGTTCAGATCTTAGTCACTATACATGGTATGATCATGTTACCTGGCATATGCATATAACTCTGATGTGGGGGAGCAGTAGGGGGTCTGATCCCGGAATCCTGACTTTATTTCTTCTAAATCCCCAAATCCCGAACTACAAATAAACTTAAAGACTGATGAAATCCCGATTCCTGGCGAATAAATTTCCGGAAATCCTGGGCTTAAATCATAAAAATCCCGAAATCCCAAGCATAAAAACATCCAATCCCAACATCCCGAAAAAGGTCCTGCCCCCCCTCTCTGATGGTAGATCAGCATCCAGACAAAATTAGGTCACTTTGACCTGTATTTTCCGCTTGATTGATTTACGTCCAAGTTTTCCGACTAGTTCAGATCTCAGTCACTTTACATGGTAGGATCATGTATCCTTGCATATACATCCATCTCTGATGATAGATCAGCATCCAACATTGACCTATATTTTCCACTTGATTGATTTACATTCAAGTTTTTGGACAAGTTCAGATCTCAGTCACTGTACATGGTAGGATAATGTAACCTAGCATAGGCATGCATCCCTGATGGTACATCAGCATCCAGGCAAAAGTAGGTCACTTTGACTTATGTTTTACGCATGAGTGATTTATGTCTAACTTTTCAGGCAAGTTCAGATCTCAGTCACTATACATGGTAGGATCATGTAACCTTGCTTAGGCATGCAAATGTGATGTCAACATCCAGTCAAAATTTTGTTACTGTGACAAAGTGCCATAACGAGGCGAACTCTGTAATCGTTGAATACCTATGTTTATTAATTATCGGATTTTGATGGGGTTTCTTTCAATGTGCTCCTGAGGTAATTTCGAATCAGGAGTATGTCAAAGGATTTCACGTCGCATGTACCGGTCATGAGATAAACGGGGTCCAAAAGGGACGAATTTTAAAAATTTTATTTTTTAATTTTTAGTCCGATTTTGATGCCGTTTTTGCAATGGATTCCTTATGAAAAATAAATAAAGCGCTGCACCATCAGATTTTTGATAATTTGTTTCCTTTCCAAGTTATGAGGGGCCAAATGGGTCAAAAATTGCAAACATGCAGATTACATAAAATTTTTTATTTTTCATCAGATTTCAATGGGATTCTTTTCTTTTGATGCGTCATGATATAAGCTTTCAGTAGTATGTGAACAGATTTTGTGTAGCTCTTACTGTTTCGGAGTTACAAGGGGTCAAAGGGGCCAAAATTGTAATTTCTCTAAATATGTGAAATCTTTATTTTTCATCAGATTTTGATGAGATTTTTTTCTTTGGATTCCTCATGATATAAGCTTTCAGTAATATGTCAAAGGATTTTGCATAGCTTTTACTGTTTCTGAGCTACACGGGGTCAAAGGGGTCAAAATTGCAATTTTTCAAAATATGTGAAATCTTTATTTTTCATTGGATTGCGATAGGATTTTTTTCTTAAGATTCTTCATGATATAAGCTTTCCAAAATGTGCCAGCAAATTTCGAGTAGCTCCTACCGTTTCCTCGCTACAAGGGATGAAAGGGGCCAAAAATGCATTTTTTTCGAAATATTAGAAATTTTTATTTTTCATCAGAATTTGATTTGACTTTTTTCTTCTGATTCATGATATAATGTAAGCTTTGGCATTTTGTCAACGGATTTGGTGCAGCTCTTACTGTTTCTGAGCTAAAAGGGATCAAAGGGGCTGAAATTTTCAAAATATATAAAATCCTTTATTTTTTTGTTCGATTTTAATGGGTCCAATTCTTCGGATTCCTCTTATCATATTGTTAAAGTAGTATGTTGACCGTTGACCAATTTGATATACCCCTTACCATTTCAGATCTATACAAGGAATCATTAACGCTAATTTTTATACCCCCCACTTGAAAAGTGGGGGGTATATAGTGATGGGGTTGTCCGTCCGTCCTTTTGTCCGTCCGTCTTTCCGTCCGTCCGTCCGTTACACCTGAGGATACCCATCTCTTATCCGCTACTCCTCCTGAACCACTGAATAGATTTTGATGAAACTTTAACACAGTCTTTATGACATAATGTAGATGTGCACCTCCTATTTCAGAATTTGATTTGATTGATTTTTGGGGTTTCCCATAGCAAAACATGGACTTAGCCATTACATTACAAGTGGGTACCCATCTCTTATCCGCTACTCCTCCTGAAATACTGAATAGATTTTGATGAAACTTTAACACAGTCTTTATGACATAATGTAGATGTGCATCTACTATTTCAGAATTTGATTTGATTGATTTGTGGGGTTTCCCATAGCAAAACATGGACTTAGCCATTACATTACAAGGATTTACCCATCTCTTATCTGCTACTCCTCCTGAACCACTGAATAGATTTTGATGAATTTTTAACACAGTCTTTATGACATAATGTAGATGTGCATCTCCTATTTCAGAATTTGATTTGATTGATTTTTGGGGTTTCCCATAGCAAAACATGGACTAAGCCATTACATTACAAGGGGGTACCCATCTCTTATCCGCTACTCCTCCTGAACCACTGAATAGATTTTGATGAAACTTTAACACAGTCTTTATGACATAATGTAGATGTGCACCTCCTATTTCAGAATTTGATTTGATTGATTTTATAATTTCTGGAATCAAATGGGGTTGTGGGGGTATTTATTAGTGAGCTTTCCTCACAGTTTTTCTAGTTGTATTTGCATTAGTATGTGTGCAGCTGATTACTGGGTCTAATTCTTTATTGTGTCCATTTAATTACTGTATCAAGCTCTTTACTGTGTCCTCATTTGTTTTGAGTTACACTCCTTTAAGTTTCAGTGTTCGACATGCTGCGGTCAAATCATGCTGTGCTCGGCGTAGCCCTTTATTGTAACTGTATTATCTAATTTATTTTGCATCCAATCAGATGTAGATAGATAAATTTCAATAACTTATCAAATTCAATCTGTTTAGATCAAATTATCTATTCTGAAAAACTATGTAATAATGATCCTAGAGAATTATGGAATTATAACAGAATTTCTTTTCTTTTTTTTTTTTTTCACTTTTTGTTTAGATTTATCCATTTGCCATTTGTATTAAACGAATTTAGTATTATTATGTGTATATATTATTCTTTATTTTCTCTTTGTCCTTGTAAGATTAGTTTATGGAATGAAGTCTTGTCAATCTATAAAAAATTACAATATCACAATACTTCATCGTTAAAATGTCTCGCAATCCGCTTACCTGTGATCGTTATATGAATGTTTATTCTATGAAATATACATGGAAATATGCGAAGATTTTCATTTCTGGGAATCAGCATATCATTTCCGGGAAAAAATATTTTCATTTCCGGGAATATTTATATATCATTTCCGGGATTTTTATAATATAAATTTTCTACTTATATACATCAGAATCCAATTGTAAGATGAAATCCATCAAATTAACGTTGTAAATTAAGCATTTTGTATTATTCACATGTCTAAAAATGTGTAATTACTTGGTCCATATTCTTTGTTTGGTTTTGTTCACCAAGGGAGATTGAAGGAGGGCTATGAGAAGAATACATTGTGAAATTTTTGCATTGTCTAAAATATTTTACATTTACAATGGTTTCAAAACCAAAAGCAGCGATATATTTTCCTATTTATGTTTTATCACCTGGTCACTAATATTCCTTTAAGACATGTACATTAAGTTTTTTATAACCATTTAACAGACACCTTTGTAGGTAACTTGAATCACATCTTTAAGAGTATTCTGTATTCGTGTATGCAAAAAATCTCGGAAACAATGTGTATATTTTTACCGGAAAAGAAATATAGAAATTCCCAGAAATGAAAATTTTGAAATTTATAAAATTCCCAGAAATGAAAGTCGTCCAAAATATGACATCCTCCCAGAATTAAGTAATTGTTTATTGAAATCAACAAAAAATAATAAATCCTATCAACTACAAATTTGAAAAGTATTTTTCTTTAAAATCCTGTTGTACAGAGACTTATGAATTTCATCAGAATACGGAATTTTAAAATTACATACTATATTTTCAAAGACAGAAAGAAATTACAAAGTTATAATATCAATAGATTGTCTTATATTTTGCATTCTCTGTCACTTAGAATATTCTTCAACAGTAGAGGTTTGGAGTTTATAGTAATTTTTCCTTAGAAAATTTATCAATTTGACATCTATCAATAGATAGTTCATTACCTGTTACCTGATAAGTAAGTTGATCACCTGTTAACTGATAAGTAAGATAGTACCCTATTACCTCCAGACAAGAATATTTTATCTCAGTAATTCATACAGACCCATGTTTTAAAATTTTCCATATTTAATTATCAGGTGGTAATGATATATTATCTGTGCCAAAACCACAAAAATTAAGATAATTTAGCATTAACTGAGATAATGCTATATTATCTCATTTTTAGTTTGCCTCAACGAAGTTGAGGGGGACTATTGGAGTACCCCTGGTGTCCTCGTCCAGGTCTACGTCTTAGTCCGCATCCGCGTGCGCATTTGGGTATATATCTTAGTAACTATGCAGTGTAGGGTCATCAATCTTTGCATGCAGGTGCATCTTGGGTTAACTCACAGCCTGCAAGAAAATTAGGTCTCTCCTCTTGAGTGGCTTGCATTCAAATTTACATTTTAGTTCATATCTCAGTTACTATACATAGTACAATAATCTAACCTTGCATGTGCATGCATCTCTGATGGTAGGTCAGCATCCAGGCAAAATTAGGTCATTTTGACCTATATTTTCCGCTTGAGTGACTTACATTCAAGTGTACGTCGGAGTTCAGATCTCAGTCACTGTACCGGTACATGGAAGGATCATCTAACCTTGCATGTGCATGCATCTCTGATGGTAGGTCAGCATCCAGGCAAAATTAGGTCACTTTGACCTATATTTTACGCTTGAGCGACTTACATTCAAGGTTACGTCCAAGTTCAGATCTCAGTCACTGTACATGGTAGGATCATCTAACCTTGCATGTGGATGCATCTCTAATGGTAGGTCAGCATCCAGGCAAAATTAGGTCACTTTGACCTATATTTTCCGCTTGAGTGACTTACATTCAAGTTTTCATCCGAGTTCAGATCTCATCACTGTACATGGTAGGATCATCTAACCTTGCATGTGCATGCATCTCTGATGGTAGGTCAGCATCCAGGCAAAATTAGGTCACTTTGACCCATATTTTCCACTTGAGTGACATACATTCAAGTTTAGGTCCGAGTTCAGATCTCAGTCACTGTACATGGTAGGATCATCTAACCTTGCATGTGCATGCATCTTTGGCGGTAGGTCAGCATCCAGGCAAAATTAGATCACTTTGACCTATATTTTCCCGCATGAATGACTTAGATTCAAGTTTATGTCCGAATTCAGGTGTCGGTTACTGTACATGGTAAGATCATCTAGCCTTTGTATACATGCATTAGGGATGGTAAATGAGCACCCTGGCCAAATTGGGTTTCTGTGTCCATGTGCCATAACGAGGCAAACTTTGTAATCATTGATTACCTATGTTTGTGGTTTTGGCTTACTTATGCTGCTTTTCTCTTCATACTTTGCACTCATTTTGTTGCGGGTAAGAAAAATTATCTATATCAAAATGGATTTGAAAACAGTAAAGAGATGAACAACTCAGGTACTGCCCTTGGGTTTCCCATATAGTGTGAAATATTCTTGATTATTTTGATTTCAAAATATAAAATGTACCACACTTTTTTGAAACTATATTATCTTTTATATCATTTTTTCAGCATTGTAAGGGTGACTTACAGATTTTGGCACATCAGTTTGGTTATGAAGTATTGGATGTGCCAAAAGATGGGAATTGTTTTTATACTGCTGCAGCTTCACAAATTCCGGAGTTATTAAATGTACAGAATAAAACAGACAATTTACATTTGGCAAATCAGCTTCGATCTCAAATGATTGATTTTCTTAGAAATAATGATACATCACCTCAGGGAGAGCTATATTCATCATTTTTAACAAGAGAAAAAATATTCAGTGACTTTCTATATAGAATGGCTAAGCCAGGAGAGTATGCAGAGGAAATTTGTGTGAGGGCTGTTAGTCACTGTTTTAAAGTTAAAATAAGAGTTTTAAGTACAGGTGATCCTAGAGACTTTATAGATTATATACCGGAAAATGTAGAAAACCCACCTGTAATTTACCTAGGACTTATTGCAGCAGATGATGAAGGAGACGGGGCACACTATGTGAAACTAAATCCTTTAGGTACTGTATCAACAGAAACAAGAGTTGTCTGAAGACAACATAGCTTGGAAGGGATCAGGTGACCTCAATACAGGGACCAAGTCACTCAATAACAAATCACAAAGTGCTTCAGACTTTTATTTGTTTTTGAGTGAATTGGTCCAGTTTATACTCAAATAAGTTTCTTGAATCCTTTTATTGTATCTTTTTCTGTGTGATAAGGCTGAAATACTGCTCACTTTACATTTTTGACAATCTTTTTATACATCCATTTATTGTCTCACCCGCGACAAAAGCCCTGTAAAGCCAGACATGGAGAACCAAAATTCTGTCGTTGTCATTGTCAACATTTATTTTAACTCTTGGTTAAAGTTTTCCAAACATCAATATCTTCAGCAAAACTTTAAGGAATCATTTGGAATTTGGACAGAAGCAAGAAAATGGTCAGAAAACTGCCTCTAGCTGAAAAAATTAAAATTTTTTTTTAGTGTCTCTGTATTTTTTTTATATTTGGACTTTGTTTTTTTTGTGCAAGAAATTCATTTTAACCCTGTGGTTAAAGTTTTCTAAACATCAATATCTGCATCAAATCTTTTTGGAATCATTTGAAATTTTGATAGAAGCAAGAAAATGGCCAAAAATTACCTCCAGATGAAAATTTTCAGAATGCTTTTTTTTAAAGTTTTTCTGTATTTTTTCCGTAATTAGCTCAAACTGTAAGAATTGGAATTTTTTTTTTCTGTATTTTTTCCAAATTTGAACTTAGTTTTTTGCTAAAAAATTTTGATGTTAGTTGTTAAGAAGTAGAGTCTTTGAATCCTGTTGAATTACATTAAAATTGACATTCCTGCATAAAATGAGCAGATGTGTAACAGGCTGTTGGAATTTTGATTCTGGTTCCAACTTTGGTAAATTTTTTGAAAATGTTGAAGACCAATAATTTTTGAAATTTTTGCATCTAATTACAAATTTTAACAATGTTTAAGTATCAAGCATAATTTTGAAAACTAAAGAATTAAATAAAATGGTTCCAACTTTGGTAAATTTGCTGAAGCTCTTCAAGACCAGCTATTTTAAGAAATTTCTTAACAAAAATGCTTTTTAGCTCACCTGGCCCGAAGGGCCATGTGAGCTATTTCCATCACTATGCGTCCATCGTCTGTCCGTCAACAATTTCAAAAATCTTCTCCTCTGAAACCGCTGGGTCAAATGCAACCAAACTTGGCCTGAATCATCACCAGGGTATGGCTTCTCAAAGTTATGTTCGATTAGTTGGCCGGTCAAAAAACATGGCCACCATTGCTAAAAATAGAACATAGGGGTAAATTGCAGTTTTTGGCTAATAACTCGAAAACCGTTACAGATATCAAAAATCTGACATGGGGTAGAAATGATCAACATGATTAGATCTACCCACTGTGCAATTTTGAAGAAAATCTGAAAACCCATCCCAGAGTGTAGCCATTTTTCTGTTAAATTTTCAAAATTTTTGCATTTTTTATTTTTTATTTCAAAAAGTGTAACAGATAGAGGTCAAGTGTAAATTGCAAAAATGTTCAGCATATCAAGATCTACTTGCTCTGAAATTTTGAAGAAAATCCATAAACCCTTGTAGGAGTTATTGCCCTTTTTTCATAATTCAACATTGTCCGATTTCAATGAAATTTGGTTTCCAAATAGATCTTGATGTTGCGAGTTCAAATCTGGTGTTGAAAATTGTTCCTTGACCGCCATTTTCAAAATGGCCGCCAAAAAAGGTGGGAAAATTCAACATTGTGCGATTTCAATGAAATTTGGTTTCCAAGTAAATATTGATGTTGCGACTTCAAAACCGATGTTGAAAATTGTTCATTGACCACCATTTTCAAAATAGCCGCCAAAAAAGGCGGGAAAATTCAGCATTGTCCGATTTCAATGAATTTGGTTTCCAAGTAGATATTGATGTTGCGACTTCAAAACTGATGTTGAAAATTGTTCGTTGACCGCCATTTTCAAAATGGCCACCAAAAAAGGCGGGAAAATTCAGCATTGTCCTATTTCAGTGACATTTGGTTTCCAAATAGATATCGATATTGAGACTTCAAAACCGGTGTTGAAAATTGTTCATTGACCGGCATTTTCAAAATGGCTGCCAAAAAAGGCAGGAAAATTCAACATTGTCCGATTTCAATGACATTTGGTTTCCAAATAGGTCTTGATGTCGCAACCTCAAAACTGATGTTAAAAATTGTTCGTTGACCACCATTTTTAAAATGGCCACCAAAAAAAGGCGGGAAAATTCAACATTGTCCGATTTCAATGAAATTTGATTTCCAAATAGATATTGATGTTGCGACTTCAAAACCAATGCTGAAAATTGTTTGTTGACTGCCATTTACAAAATGACCTCTCGACTTCAAAACTGGTGTCGAAAGTGGTCCTTAGCAAGAATCCTTTTTGTCAAAAAAAAAAGCCCAACAAAGAAATATAGTAAAAGATGATCAGACTTTAAAAAAGTTCAAGATATTGGAGGTGTTCGAGCTACAAAAGTTTGAGAAACTGAAGATCAATTGTATAACTTACAATGTTTCCTTGATTTAGGCAACTGAAAGCCAGGTGAGCGATACAGGCTCCTGGGAGCCTCTGGTTTAATAAATTTTTGTTAAACAAACATTTTAATAAAAATTTGTAAAGGTTCCACGGAACCAAATGTTGCCGGCTCATTGCATTATCATTATAGTTCAGCCTAGTTCTAGATGAGGCTCCTAGGTAGAATTCCATGAAATAATTTTCAGGAAATATACCGAATTGGAATCAAATATTTTTATACAATGACTGTTTTCAATGAAATGTATGCAAAAAAGTATGGTTGCTAAGTAGAATTCCAAAAAAAAATAGCTGATCTTTCATCATAATAACCAAAACTGGAATCAAAGATTTTTGCAATTTTGCTTTTGAAAATGATCATTATAACTGTAAGGAATTGAATTAGATATAGTTGCTAGGCAGAATTCCAAAAAATAACAGCTCATTGAGAGATTCAGGAAATTTACTAAAGTAAGAATCAAAGATTTTTGGGATTTGACTTTCAAAAATGATCATTATAACTGAAAGGAAATGGAAAAGTTATGGTTGCTTAAGGTAGAATTCCAAAAAATATCTGGTTTTTAAGAGTCCCAGGAATCTAAACCAAAATTGGAATCCAAATTTTTTTTTTGTTATTAAAAATGTTTGTTTGATCCAAATTTATTAAAAAAGCATTGTTGTTAATAAGAATTTCTAAAAATAACTTGTCTTTGACAGTTTCAGGAAATTTACCAAAGTTGGAACAATGTTATTTAATTCTTTAGTCTTCAAAATTATGTTTGATACCAAAGTATTACTAAAATTTGTAATTGGATTCAAGAATCTCTAAAATTATTTGTATTTGACAATGTTTGATGTTTTCAGGAAATTTACCAAAGTTGGAACCAGAATCAAGAGTTCCAACAGCATATTATACATCTGCCCGCTTTATGCAGAAATATTAGTTTTAATGTAGCTCTATCAATATTTGAAGACTTTATTCTATTTCTTAACAACTAACATTGAAAATTTTCAGCAAGAAACTTAAGTCCAAGTATGGAAAAAAAATACAGAAAAACTAAAAAAAAGGGGAAAACAAATCAAGGTAATTTTCTGACTGCCATCTAACTTTTGACCACTTTTGTGAAATTTTGGATCGCCATGTCTCACTTTCACGACTTTCGTCGTGGGCAAGACTAAACTTGCAAAAGTTAAGTATTCCAATTTCGGTATACATTCCTGAAACTCTCAAAGACCAGTTATTCTTTGGAATTATACCAAGAAACCATAACTTTTTCAGTTCCTGTCAGTTATAATGATAATTTTTAGCTGAGTTGCAACGAAGTTGAACTTGGCTATTGGTTTGGTGTTGCGGGCGGGCGTCAAACATTGGTTTCCGGATGATAACTCAAAAAGTTTACATCCAATTGAAATGAAACTTGGATATGTTGTTTGATACCAGTAGGGGAGGAACCCTATTGATTTTGGAGAAAGTAGGTCAAAGGTCAAGGTCACACTGACCGAAAATAGACTGAAAATTTGAGAAAAATTTGGTTTCTGGATACTAACTCAAAAAGTTGACATCTTATTGAAATGAAACTTGGATATATTGTTAGGTACCAGGAAGAGAGGAACCTTATTGATTTTGGAGGAAGAAGGTCAAAGGTCAAGGTCACAGTGACCGAAAATAGACTGAAAATTTGAGAAAAATTTGGTTTCCAGATTATAACTCAAAAAGTCTACATTCAATTGAAATGAAACTTGGATATATTGTTGGGTACTAGGAGGGGAGGAACCCTATTGATTTTGGAGAAAGTAGGTCAAAGGTCAAGGTCACGGTCACTGAAAATAGACTGAAAATTTCAGAAAAATTTGGTTTCGGGATGATAACTCAAACAGTTAACATCCTATTGAAATGAAACTTGGATATGTTGTTGGATACTAGGAGGGGAGGAACCCTATTGATTTTGGAGAAAGTAGGCCAAAGATCAAGGTCACAGTGACCGAAAATAGACTAAAAATTTCAGGAAGATGATACACCTAAAAAGTTTACATCTAATTGAAATGAAACTTGGATATATTGTTGAATACCAGGAGGGGTGGAACCCTATTGCTTTTGGAGAAAGTAGGTCAAGGTCAAGGTCACACTGACCGAAAATATACTGAAAATTTCAGAAAAAAATTTTTCAAGATGATAAATCAAAACGTTTACATCCAATTGAAATGAAACTTAGATATATTGTTGGGTACCAGGAAGGGAGGAACCCTAATGATTTTGGAGAAAGTAGGTCAAAGGTCAAGTTCACAGTTACCAAAAATAGACTGAAAATATCAGAAAATTTGGTTTCTGGATGATAACTCAAAAAGTCTACATCCAATTGAAATGAAACTCGGATATATTGTTGGATACCAGGATGGGAGGAATCTTATTGACTTTGAGAAAGGTCAAAGGTCAAGGTCAGTGAAGGTCACAGTGACCGAAAACAGATTTATATATTGAAATGTCAAGACATGAAACTAGAAAATAGACCTTCTTGAATTCTTAGAATTTTGGACATTAGGTAGGAAAGAAAATAAAAAGACAATTTTAGAAATATTCGGGTCTTCACATTAACTTGGTCACATAATATTTGAAGTTGCAACTCGGCTTGTGCACCCTGGTGCCATTTAGATTTTCCAAAGTCAAATTGCAAAAATCTTTGCTTTTTATTTTTGTAAATTTCCTGAAACTCTCAAAGACCTGTTATTTTTTTTTAATTTTACCTAGCAACCATAATTTTTTCAGTTCCTTTCAGTTTATGATCATTTTTTTATACAACCACAAAAATTTGGGGTCGTATTATTGTATGACCCAGTCGTCATTGGTGTCTGCGTCGGCATCTGTGGACAGCATAACTTTGGTTCTGGTGGACAGATCATTTCCAACTTTTAGTATGAGGTTTCATGGCACAAACTTTTGTCTGGACTTTAATTTCGGGTTTTTTGGCCTCACCTGTTTCAGAAAAAGCTGTCAAAAAGGGGTAAAATTGGGTATTTGCGTGTCACTTTGTTTCTAGTGGACGGATAATTTAGTATGATGTTTCTTGGCACATGCCTAAGCCCTGGTTCTTATTTCATGTTCATGGCCCCTCCCATTTAAGACAAATTTGCAAACATGCAGATAACCTAAAATTATTATTTTTCAACGGATTTAGGTGGGATTTTAATACGACCGCAAAAATTTGCGGTTGTATTATGGTATAGTCCAGTCATCTTCAGAGTCGACGTCTGTGGACAGCATAACTTTGGTTCTATTAAACGGATCATTTCCAAATTTTAGTATGAGGTTTCTTGGCACAAGCTTTTGCTCGGGTTATAATTTCAGGTTTTTACCATGCCCGTTTCAGAAAAAAGGGGCCAAGAAGGGGTAAAATTAGGTGTTTTTGTGTCTGTGGACAGCATAACTTTATTTTTAGTGGACTGAGCATTTATGATTTTAGTATGATGTTTCTCGGCACATTTCTAAGCCCTTGTTCTTATTTCATGTTCTTGGCCCCTCCCATTTCAGAAAAAGGGGCCAAAAGGGTTAAATTGGGTGTTTTCACATATTTGACAGTAGAATCTTTATCATATATTGGATTTTGATGGGGTTTCTTTCAGTGTGCTCCTAAGCAAATTTCCAGTCTGTGGTATGTCACAGGATTTCATGTGGCATTTACTGTTCATGAGATAAATGGGGCCCAAATGGGTCAAATTTTGAAAATTTTATTCATATTAAGTTTTTTCATATTAAGTCTGATTTTGATTCATTTTTTTGAAATAGATTTCTGATGCATTTCAATATAGTGCTGCACCATCAGAGTTTTGATAACTTGTTTCCTTTCTGAACTTTGAGGGGCCAATGGGGCCAAAATTGCAAACATGCAGATAACTTAAAATTATAATTTTTCAAAGGATTTAGATGGGATGGGATTTTTTTTCTTTTGCTTCCTCTAGTTATAAGCTTTCAGAGATATGTCAATGGATTTGGCATTGCTCTTTTCATTTCCGAGCCAGAAGGGGTCAAAGGGGCAAAATTGCAAATTTTTGAAATATGTGAAATCTGTATTTTTCATCAGATTTTGATGAGATTTTTTTCTTTGGATTACTCTTAATGTAAGCTTTCAGTTGGTGGTCAACAGATTTTGCATAGCTCTTACCGTTTTTAGCTCACCTGGTTATGCTAGGGTGAGCTTTTGCCATCACTTGGCATTCGTCGTCTGTCCAATATCCGTCGTCGTCGTAAACTTTTCATTCAAAGATCTTCTCCTCTGAAACCACTGGGCCAATTGGAACCAAACTTGGTCACAATAGTCCCCTCTAAAAATTGTGTCCGGCATGTCCGTACCTAATCCAAGATGGCCGCCAGCAGGGAACATAGTTTTAACATTGGACCCTATGGAAAAGACATTCAAAGATCTTCTTCTCAGAATCTACCTGTCCAATTATGACCAAACTTAGTCACAATGGTCCTTAGATTGTCCCTTCCAAAAAAGGTATCTGGCAGGTCCATACCTCATCCAAGATGGCCACCAGCAGGAACATAGTTTAAACATTGGACCCTATGGGAAAGACATTCAAAGATCATCTTTTCAGAAACTACCAGTCCAGTTATAACCAAACTTAGTCACAATGGTCCTTAGATGGTCCCTTCCAAAAAAGGTATCCAGCAGGTCTGTACCTCATCCAAGATGGCCACAAACGGGAACATATTTTTTAACATTGGACCCTACAGGAAAATACATTCAAAGATCTTCTCAGAAACTACTAGTCCAATTATAAACAAACTTAGCCACAATGGTCCTTAGATGGTCCCTTCCAAAAAAGGTATCCAGTAGGTTGGTACATCATTCAAGATGGCCACCAGCGGGGAGCATAGTTTTAACATTTGACCCTATGGAAAATACATTCAAAAGATCTTCTTCTCAGAAACTTCAAGTCCAATTATAACCAAACTTAGTCACAATGGCTCTTAGATGGTCCCTTACAAAAAGGTATATGGCAGTTCTGTACCTTATCCAAGATGGCCGCCAACGGGAACATAGTTTTAACACTGGACCCTATGGAATATACATTCAAAGATCTTCTTCTCAGAAACTACTAGTCCAATTAGAACCAAACTAAGCCACAATGGTCCTTAGTTGGTCCATCCAAAAAATGTATCTTGCAGGTCTGTACCTCATCCAAGATGGCCACCATCTGGAACATAGTTTTTACATTGGCCCTTTTGATTTTAAGTACCTCTGCCCAAATTTTGGAATTTTTATTTGAATTGTAGTCTGAATGTTTTAATTTCAGCAATATGTATAACTTTGATTATAAGGGGAACCCCTGCCCAAATTTTTTTGAATGGTATTCTGTTATGGGTTTTAATGGATTTTGGATCTTTCGTTTGCCATGGAAACTAAACAAGAGAACTGAAATTTTAGAAATAAAGTATTCTGCTAAATTTTATGTTTTTCTCCTATTGGAAATGCCTTTTATCTATGTCAGCGATGGTCCGGGTGAGTGATACAGGCTCTTGAGAGCCTCTTGTTTATCCATAAGTGATCAAAAGGGTTGATTTTACTCCCTAGTTTGTGTCAGGTAGTTACTGTGTCAAGCTCCTTTTTGTATCCATCTAATTATTGTGTCAAGCTCTTATTTACTGTGTCCACATTCACTTTAAACTATACTTGTTCAAATTTCAGTGATTGACATGCTGCGGTCATATCATGCTGTGCTCGGCATAGCCCTTTATTCAAAAGTCAAATTGCAACAATCTTTGATTCTTATTTTGGTAAATTTCCTGAAACTTTCATAGACCTGTTATTTTTTGGAATTCTACCTAGCAACCATATATTTTTTAATTCCTTACACTTATAATGATCATTTTCAAAGTCAAATTGCAAAAATCTTTCATTCTTATTTTAGTAAATTTTCTGCAACTCTCCAAGACCCGTTTTTTTTGGGGGGAATTCTACCTAGCAACCATATGTTTAACAATTCCTTACAGGGTGAATAATTATTTTCAATAGTGAAATTTCCAAAAAATTGGATTTCAGTTGTGGTAAATTTCGTGAAACTTTAAAAGACTAGTTATTTTTTTGGATTCTTCTTAGCAACCATACTCTTTTGCAAATATTTCATTGAAAACAGTCATTATACAAAAATTCTAGATTCCATTTTTGGTATGAAAGTCTCAAAGACCAGTTATTCTTGAAATTCTACTTGGCAACCTCTTCTAAATATAGGCCAAATTATAATGACAATGTTCTGAGCAGGCAAGACAATAGGTTCCATGGAACCTTTACGAATTTAAAAGATAAGTACTAAAATAGGATAGGGAAAGCCAAACCTGCTTAATAACAGGTGTGCTTTAGGAAATAAGGCTTAGTTTAAACTATCTTTTCAAAATTTAAATTCTTTCAATACATTGTATTTGTAAAGTTGAAAATAATATAATAAATTTCATATGGTTTTAGTCAGAATCTGACTTGTTAAAACTACAAATCTGATCTTACTGTGGATAACCTCTGACATTCCCCATATTTCTCTTACTGTATATCAAGATAGTTATCTGTCTTCACAGGTAAACTGTTTGTTCACACTTCCCATTGTTACAACAACTTTCATTCATGCCTGAAGAGTTTCATCATCTAGGAAAAATCTATCAAACTGATTAAATGACTTCAAAGGGATTAAAATGATGACTAAAATTGGGGATTGTATCAAACTTTTCTAGGATGAATATTTTATTTTCAAAATATACATATAACTAGTTGTAGATTATGTAACTCATTATATTTCTTATTTTTAGCTCTCCTCAGGAAGTGAGGGGGGCTTATATGATACCCTTGGGTCCGCGTCGGCGTCCAGTTAGGAAGAATGGTTAAGGTCCATTACTGCTTACTGACATACCCCACATCAACCATATTGGTATGCCTGATGCATTTTGGTATGACGACTGGAATACATGCTTCGGATGCTGTCTCTGACCTACATTTTGCGCATGAGCGACTTGGTAAGGTAGAATGGTTCAAGTCCATTCCTGCTTACTGACATGGTCGACATCAACCATATTGGTATGTATGATGCATTTTGGGATGACACCACAATGCATGCTTCAGATGCTGTCTCTGACCTACATTTTACACATGAGCGACTTGGTTAGGTAGCATTCCCGCTTACTGACATGTACCACATTAACCATATTGGTATGCATGATGACTTTGGGATGTCAACAACAATGAATGCTTTGGATGCTGTCTGTGACCTACATTTTACGCATGAGTGAGATGGTTAGGTAGAATGGTTAAAGTCCATTGCTGCTTATTGACATGGCCCACATCAACCATATTGGTATATATTATGGATTTTGGGATGTCAACAACAATGCATGCTTTGGATGCTGTCTCTGACCTACATTTTATGCATGAGTGATTTGGTTAGGTAGAATGGTTAGATTCTTTTGCCACTTACTAACATGGCCCACATCAAT
Source organism: Modiolus philippinarum (assembly GCA_002080025.1). Lineage (NCBI taxonomy): Eukaryota > Metazoa > Mollusca > Bivalvia > Mytilida > Modiolidae > Modiolus > Modiolus philippinarum. The sequence goes on from MJUU01041539.1 coordinate 42,447, forward strand.
CATATTGCTTTTTATGATGCATTCTGGGATGACAACAACAATGCATGCTTCGGATGCTGTCTCTGACCTAAATTTTATGCATGAGTGACTTGGTTAGGTAGAATGGTCAAAGTTCATTCCTGCTTACTGACTTGTCCATTAGCAATCATATTGGTATGGATGATGCAATTTGGGATGACAACAACAATGCATGCTTTGGATGCAGTCTGTAAACTACAATTCATGCATGACTGAATCTATTAAAAAGAATGAATATAGTCCATTCCTGTTTACTGACATGTGCAACATGTGACAAGGCTGTGCAACAAGGTGAGCTTAGCAGGCTGTGGATGCTTTCTATGTTTTAAACCTAAATATAATTTAATTATATTTCAGTTTGAATATCTATCTTCATAAATTAATAAATGAATTCTGAAAAAAAGTTTTATACCAACCCTTCTATTACTCATTGGATCTTGTCAAGTTTTCTTGTTGTACCAATCAAGGTAATCACTTTGAAGTCATTTAATCAGTTTGATAGATTTTTCCTAGAGGATGAAATTCTTCAGGCATGAATGAAAGTTGTGAAGACCTGTGAAGACAGGTAACTATCTTGATATTCTGCAAGATTACCTATCTTGATATTCTGCAAGAGAAATATGGGGAATGTCAGAGGTTATCCGCAGTAAAATAAAAATAATGAATACGGGACTTTCGAGATAGGAACTCTCGTGTAATTGAAGGCGGAAATGATCTCCTGAAATACCAGTCAGAAGGATAACCGGAATCCAGACCTATTGAATTTTAAATATATACCACATAAAAACAAACTATTTATGAAATTGAAGTAAACTTATAATTTGTCCTCCATGACAATCATTTAACTAAATTTTAATTGACGAAAAACAATTAATCTGAAGCGCTACAAACAGATTAAATATAAATCACCCTTAGCTCAACAGTGTTCATTAATTAGTGATTCCATCTCAAGGTATTGATGTATTGATTTTTTTTGTATAATACACAAAAATGTTGTCGGAGTGAACACGACTCAAAATTCCCGTATTGACCTCTATGTTCCAGGTATCCATGATAATAATCACAGGTATTATAATTAGGTGGTGCTATAAATAACTGCTTTAAGGTTCAAAGTCTTATTTACTGCAACTCCTAAGGAACATAGCATTAATTCTAATATTGCTTTAATTTTTTCATTATAAAATCCTCGGATAAAATTCCTGAGAGTCAGTTAAGTAGTTATTTGATCTCTCTAATACTATATCATCTTGCAAAGTTATGACTGATTTCCTAATAATTATTGCTACTGAGTAGTGAATATATCACTTTTCCTAAAGCTACAGGTATTGGAATTCCATGTTACAGACTAGGCTTTGTCCCTTCTTCAGACAAAACTATTATTCATAAAAACTACTCAATGACATGTTTTCAAGTTATCATTTGTGAAGGAACAACGGTAGTAGAATGCGGAAAGAGCAAGGGATGCGGTATTACAAAAATTAATGTCCACAGACATGACAAAAACTAGAATACAGTAACAGAAAAAAAAAACAACATGACAAAGACACTAGAAATAAACACAACATTCAGAACTAAGGCACTTATAACTTCCATGAAAACAGGGAGTGACATCAGGTGCTCTGGAAGGGTATGCATCTGAAAAAACGTCTGTTGTTTGGTGATGTAACAAAAGTAAATATGAAAATGTTACTGTAGGAATATTGTTATATTCATTCTTTAAACTACAATAATATACAGGATTTTCCTGATTCCGGTGGTCAATATCTTAAACTCTTAATAAATATTCTCACTGCATCTATCATTTACTATGATAATTATCTGTGAAAAATAAAGATATAGTTCTGTTAAATTATGCATACAACGGTAAACAAACTCGAAAATCTATCTTTTGAACATTTGATTAAAAGTCACAGGTCACTCACACTTAGCGTTGTTGACGTTTCTTCTATTCCCGGTGCAAAAGGAAAGTAGTGTATGGAGGCCCAAAACATCAATATTTAAAATCAACAAATCAAAACGACATATTAGTACACCAGATTGAAAAGAAGCAGATAAAAACACAACATTTATTTGAATAACATTTATCTTTAAGTTAAAGAGATCAATGTTATTTCATTATTATTATTACGATTATTATTAATATTATTATTATTATCATAAGAAACATAAATTTATTTAAATAATTAAAAAAACTTTAATTTACATTTCCCAAATTCTATACCAAATCTTTCCAAAATATTCATATAATTTTTTTTTTCATGTTTAAATTGGTGGATCTTTGCGGAATTTACAACCAAAGATCACCAACTACTTTTCTTTTTCTAAATAAAGAAAAAAAAATCATTTATTTTTGTTTATCTAGTTTTCCATACTTTTTTCTTGACCATCTTGACGTTTTAAAATCACGTGACTGTTGCTGAGGAAGCCTTACATGTTGCAGTCGATGTAGACTTGACAATATCTTATTTTGGACCCAAAAAGCAATAAAAATATTTCATTTACTTTTCATGCAATATCACAGGTTAAATGAATATCAGTAAAATCGTGAAGGTAAGTGTATATAATCAATATTAGCTGAAATAGTTGTTGTCCCATCTATGTGTTGACGGTAGTAAATAGCAGACCTTCTGACGTCACTGACCTATGAACCCAGCGCACTCACAAACACGCAATACTGTGAAAATCCGGAATTCGCAACTACACCGGAATCAGGTATACACCGGAAATAGGAGAAAGGAGTATACAGTAAATGGTACAGAAATTATGTTATAATAAGGGGCTAGCTTTCATTGCTTAAGCAACCTAATATTATCAAATACATTCAAACTCAATACTGAGGCTTTAAAAGGTGTCCTAACTTAATGTTTCCAGCTGACATTTTCATAGCTTTGTAAGAGATGGAAAGATGACTATCTTGATATTTAGTGAAAAAATTTATTTTTCATGAAAAATTTTGCCCACTGCAAAATTTTTCTGCTTTTAAAATATCAGTACAATGTATACATTTATTATTATTATCAATTACACATAAATATACCATTTCTCATATGTGCTCTCTTGGCCACTACATATGTAAGGTCAAGGTCAATGTTCATACAAAAAATAGCATGCAGTAGAGCTTTCATAGAATGTCAGTTTTTCATTGTATTTTGTATTGCTTAAGAATTTCCATAGAAAATTGTTGAAATTGTTACTTATTGCAAATATATATATAAGTTTCAGCATAATCTTATATTAGCAACAGATGGTATGTTATTTTAAGTTGGCATTACCAGGTAACAGGGTTAACAGGCCTAAAGGAAACTTCAAAAGTTTACAATTCTAGAACAATTTTTTAAAAGATGTACATTGTACCCTTGTTATATCACCTCCTTTTGAACCAGGGACAATTTTGGTAATTAGTGAGACTTGCAATTTATTTAGGGAAGAAATTACAAAGAAACTATGTAGTTTTTTTTTTTATAAAAAGGGACATTTAAAATTGTTGGCAATAAGTGAGGGATCGCTATTACAAAGGGGGTATAATAAAGGAGCACTGTAGTTTGGGTGTTTAATCCAGGTTTTCTCATTAGGAAATCAAGTTAAAATTCCAATGTACAGTAGTGATGGGTGATGGGTACTGACAAGCCTGTAAATGCAACTACTCAGTAGGAAAGACTCAGTATGTAGATAAGCAAATTATTGTTTTATTTTTTTAATATTCCATTTTGTTGGGAATTATTTCCATTTGAATTTGGTACTAACCATAATATTAATTTTGAGTACAGTGAATACTGTTTTCAGATTTATGGGGATCAACTAGTGGTCTACAGAGAACATTTTTTATACTTTAATTCATGGTGGCCAACTTTCCATATTTTTCATTCTTTTAGGGGAAAGCTGCAATTAAAACTAAGTCAAAATCATTAGTTAAACTTGCATACAAAGGACAATAGATGACAAAAGCCTCAGAATTAGTGAAAACATGACACAAACAGAAAAATTAGAGAACATATATATCAACCCCAAAATATCCCAATATTAATTTTTTTTAAATTTTTTACAGATGGGAAAACCCACAAAGATTTTCTAAAGTTTGCAAGCATGTTAATATTTGTCAGGTGACTGATACAGTTGAACTTCAATGGTTCCAACTGCAATAACTCCAACACCATAGATGTCCCAAACCCTTTGTGTTGACCTTTTAATGTTCAGGCCATCAAAGTCAAAGTTTTGAATCCTTTTTATGTAAACTTTTCAGAAAACTACTGTCCTTGAAAGCCTTTTATGTCCACACTCTTTTTATGTCAACATTGCTCTCAACATACCAGTCTTTTTAATGTGCTGTATTGCTGTGCTATTCAACACCCTTTATGCCATCATTTTAATTTTTCCTTCGCATATTAATGCATTATTTAAAAGCATTGATAATTATCAGTGTCCTTATGTTGGCCATAACTATGAATCCATATACTTACCATTGAAAATCAAATGTTTTCTTAAAAAAGTATGGACATGATAGATGTTAACTAAACAAGATCCAGCTTATTGAACAAATGTTTGAAATAACAGGTCTCTGTGCAGTCTTCAATTATTTTGCACACTCCCTTAGGGAATTACACTTTGTGTTCTCTTTGACTAATAATTATACCCCTGCAAATGAACTTATATAGGAATCACTGTCTCCACACTTCTTTGTAAGTGCAACTCCTATTAAACCACTTAAAGGATTTTAATGAAACTTTATACAAATGAAGGACACTATGTGGAGATATGCATCAAAGAATATGATTATTGTCCAAAATCAGGAAAGGAAGACAATTTGACTTTGACTTTTCATGGAATTCATCTGCACAGATTACCTCGTAAGAGCAACTCCTTAAACCACCTGAAGGACATTGCTGAAACATTACACAAAAAAAGGACACTATATAGAGATGTACATGAAGGTATATTATTTTTGTCCAAAATCAGGAAGGGGAGGTTATGTGACTTTGATTTTTTATGGATTCTATCTTCACGGATTACCATGTAAGTGCAACTCTTGAAGGATTTTGCTGAAACCGTAGGAAAAAAAAACACTTTTTCATTTGTGATCCTCTTAAAAAGTTGTTTTGAAAATGTTGTAATGAAATTTCTTTGAAACTTATGATTTTTGTGTTAAGGGAGTACGAGCCTCAGATTTCAGAAGCATTCTATATCCTCGGGTTTTATCTATTCAAACAGTGGTAAAATTTTTTGCACATGGATCACATTTTCTTGGTCATAAGTCACTTTAAAATACATAAAATAGACTGTGTATAAAATTTAATCAACTTCTAATTATAATTTCATATATCTAAAGGCCTATAAACATCTTATGCAAATTGAAGGAAAACTCTAGAGAGATCTGTTTCCCGCCAAAATTTTGACGTCTTATATCTCAAAAATTCCTACATGGATTTTCAAATTTTTTTGCTCAAGTTGTTTCATTAGATGTGCTTTTCAAGACATTAGGTCAGAATTCTAATTCTAATTACAAAATTTTTGAGACTCGTACTCCCTTAAATTTCAGGGGCCAAAAAATGGGTTAATTATCTTTTTGTCTGATTTCGATAGAATATTTACATTGGAACTCCCCTGAAAAATTCCTGCTGATTATATCAGTTTGTCATATTGTGTCAACAGTATTACTGTCTCCACACCTGTATTGTGACCACACCCACATAAATTTACACTTACCCTGTTGATTCAGTGTTCAATGAGCGGGGGGGGGGGGGGGGTATATCTAGGTGCCATTTTGCAACAGCTCTTGTTCACAATATAATTACAGGGTTAAGGTTCCGTTATAGCCCAGTTGCCAGTCAAATCAAATTGACAGATTTTTTCACATACTCGAATGTTTTAACCTTTTCCAGGTGACAGAAACATGACAGAAAACCAACAAAATGGCAGACCTTCTGCAAGTGGAACGTCTGATCAACAAGATCCAAGTTCCAAACAATCATCAGTGTAACATAATTTGTAAAATTAGGTAAGTTGTGAAAAAAAACCACAATGATAGCAGTGTAAAAGGAAAGATATGGAGTAAATATACAGGGTAGACAATCTATAGCATGGGGAAGAAGCTTTTATTGTGGGGCATCTATATTGAATGGTGTTCTTTACTCTAAGGATCCATTGGTAATTAATCTGATCTCAAACATGTGATTTTTTTGTGCTTTTCCTAATTCTATAAGTTTATACACACAATGTCGTCTCATGATGCTACCAGTTCTGTCCATGTCATGAAAAGAGTATATCTTTGTTTAAGTGGCTTAAATCACCAAACTTTAGTACTTGTATATAAAATAGAGTTATCTTCAAGCTAATCCAGGTGGCTGAGTAGTTTAGATAGTTGGATTTACCTGTACATTCACTGTAACCTATCACTTCTATGTTGTGAATTTGAACCCCACTTTGTAAACCACGTAAAAGCGAGAACTTGACTTACAACCATATATATTAAGGTATGTTATTTACCTGCCCAAGTTTGTCTCTGTGGGAACTTGGGGTCCCTCCACCACTAAAACTGATTGCTATGATATGGCTTAAATACTTTTTGAAAGTTGCAGTTAACCTATGCAAAGACCAAACAAGCTTATCTAGCAAGAAATATATAACTGGTTTAATCTTTATATTAAAAAGCTAGGTAATTGTTTACTACATACACAATATGAAGTCATAAGTTAAGAAGACCTTTACAACAATAACAAAACCACCTAGTGATTTATACATGATATGTGATTTACATGTTTTAATGACTGATTGAAATAAATGAAATTGTCGTCTTTTTCAGGTTACAAGTTCTTATGTAAGATTTGGAGAATGACTGAATGAAGTTTGCACTGCCATAAAAGTTTGGCACTGATCTCATGATAAAGCCATTAGATTTGGAGGATATACATGTATTTTCCTCAAATTACAGGTTATTAAATGCTGTGAAGTTAGGTTTAAACATGAGAATAAGAATTTGTTGTTTTTTTTTCAGGTAGATGATTGTTAAAATAATATATCTGACAAAAATCAGAGAAAGTTGTATATATTATGTTAAAAAAATCAAACAGACAATTCTCAAAATTTAGAATTTAAACAGCACTTTCAAATTATTTTTGTAGATACATTGTTTTGTTATTGATTATTATCAGATTTCCATTGACATTTTTCTTTGACTAACGTTATTAAAAAAATTACAAAGAAAAAACAGATTATAAAATGCTGGTCTCAGGCATATTTTTATTTTACATATCATTTTTAATGACAGTTTACAGGAAAAGTCTGCTTTGAGGAAGAAACATAGTAAAATAATATTTACAAAAGGTATATAACATACCAATGAATCTGCTTGTTCAGTTATGAGACCATCTACACATACCTAGTGCAGTATTTATAAACATTATTACACCACCGTCTCCCCCTCAGGTATAAAGAAATGATTCAATCAGTCTATTTATTATACCCCGGCTCCGTAGGAGAGGGGGTATACTGTTTAACCCTTGTCCATCTGTCCGTCCATCTGTCTGTCTGTCTGTCTGTCTGTCCGTCCTTCCGTCTGGAACATCTTTCGTCAAGGATTTCTCAGCATGTGTATGTAGTAATGATTTGATATTTGGTCTGTAGCTTAAGTATGATGAGTTGTATTGTGTCCCCCCATTTTAAGTCCGTAACTCATCTACTTCCTGTTTCAAGATAACTTTGATTTTTTATATGACCGCAAAAATTTTGCTGTCGTATTATGGTATGGCGCTGGCGTCGGCGTCTGTGGACAGCATAACTTTGGTTCTAGTGAACGCCTTGTTATCAAATTTTAGTATGATGTTTTTGTTGGCACAAGCTTAAGCCCGGGTTTTAATTTCGCGTTCCCTGCCCCACCCGTTTTTGAAAAAGAGGCAAAAAAGGGGTTAAATTAGGTATTTTCGTGTCTGTGGACAGCATAACTTTGGTTCTAGTTGACGGATTGTTTTCAAATTTTAGTAAGATGTTTCTTGGAACATTCCTGAGAAACAGTATTTTCCTTTAGTTTTTGGCCCCACCCATTTCAGAATTAGGGGCCAAAAAAAGGTTAAATTGGGTGTTTTCACATATTTGACTGTAGAATCTTTATTATTTATCAGATTTTGATGGGGTTTCTTTCAGTGTACTCCTTAGAAAATTTCCAATCTGTCGTATGCCAACGGATTTCACGTGGCATGTACCGTTCACGAGATAAATGGGGCCCAAAAGGGGCGAATTTCAAAAATTTCAGTTTTTTATTTTTAGTCCGATTTTGATGGAGTTTTTTGCAATGGATTCCTTATGAAAAATAAACTAGTGCTGCACCACAAGATTTCCTTTCCAAGCTATGAGGGGCCCAACAGGACCAAAATTGCAAACATACGGATTACCTAAAATTTTTATTTTTCATCGGATTTCAATGGGTTTTTTCTTTAGATTCCTCTCATTGTAAGCTTTCAGAAGTATGTCAACAGATTTGGTGTAGCTCTTTGCGTTTCTGAGCTATAAGGGGTCAAAGGGACCAGAATTGCAATTTTTTTGAAATATGTGAAATCTTTTATTCTATATCAGATTTTAATGGGATTTTTTTCTTTGGATTCCTCTCAATGCAAGCTTTCAGTAGTATGTCCATCTAATTACTGTGTCAAGCTGTTCACTGTGTCCAAATTTGCTCTAAATTACACTTTTTCAAATTTCAGTGGTCGACTTTTTTTGCTGCGGTCGTATCATGCTGCGCTCTGCGTAGCCTTTTATTTCCCATTATAGCTATATATTGAAATTTTTCGTCGAGGATGTCTCAGCTTGTGTATGTAGTAATGATTTGATATTTGGTCTGAAGCTTAAGTACGATGAGTTGTATTGTGTCTCCCCATTTCAAGTCCGTAACTCATCTACTTCCTGTTTGACGATGACTTTGATTTTTCCCATTATAGCTATATATTGAAATTTTTCGTCAAGGATTTCTCAGCTTGTGTATATAGTAATGATTTGATATTTGGTCTGAAGCTTAAGTACGATGAGTTGTATTGTGTCTCCCCATTTCAAGTCCGTAACTCATCTACTTCCTGTTTGACGATAACTTTGATTTTTTTCCATTATAGTCATAAATTGAAATTCTTGTCAAGGATTCTCAGCTTGTGTATGTAGTAATGATTTGATATTTGATCTGAAGCTTAAGTATAATGAGTTCTATGGTGTCTCTTCTTTTGGAGTCAGTTACTCATATACTTCCTGTTTGATGATAACTTTGATTTTTTTCCCATTATAGCTATATATTGAAATTTTTCGTCAAGGATTTCTCAGCTTGTGTATGTAGTAATGATTTGATTTTTGGTCTGAAGCTTTAGAATGATGAGTTTTACCGTGTCTCCCATTTTTAAGTCCATAACTCATTTACTTCCTGTTTGACCATTACTTTATTTATCACTGCAATTATGCCAATGCTTGTATTGTGTCCACACTTGAAGTGTGTCCATGCTTGTATTATGTCCACACATACTTAACTTAGCATTGCCATATTGATTCAGGGTTCAGTGAGCGGGGGTATAACTGGCTGCCATTCGGCGACAGCTCTTGTTTGTCACAAATCAGGCCAATGCCAACCATTTATAATCATATAGTGGTTTCACAGATTCATTGTGTTATTAATTTTTTTTAATGGCCAGATTTATACCAAAGTTGCCTTAAAATTTTGATTGTCAGTGTAAAAGTTATCTCCAAGACATTTGTCATCCAAACAAGAGCCTACATACCTTATTCTAAGGGATTTACAGACCTCTTTTAGTTGTAGTCCCTCAGTATATGTATTTTCATTGTGTAAAGGTGTGTACATGTAACCATTATTTAAGAACTTTATTTTGTAGGACTAGATTAGATACTGGAACATATGATATCAAACATTTTTTAAAACTGACTTGAAAAAATAATTGTACTAAAATACTTTGATTATTTGGATTCTGTTAGTGCTTTCCACTTGCATTGCTTCCAAAGTGCCAGTCAACAAAAAATGTTCATGTTTTTGCCATAGTATATCTGTTAGATAGCTTACTTAGTTTTGAAGAACATTATAACCATAAAATTTAGGGAGGATTGATTATAATGTGATGCTGCTGATTATATTGAAGCTAATGATTGTCATACCTAGTCAAATTTAATTGAGGGTATTACCACCCCTACCCCTTGTGTCCAGAGTACACCCAAAATTAGAGAGAAATTTCAGAGTCCAGAATGCCTTTTCTGTGCAATATATGACAAAGCTGGGATAAATCCATTACCTACTTTTCTACGTTTGAGACTGTACCACACTTCAGTGCCTCTGTACAGCCTTCGGCTCTGCCTCAGGCTGCACAGAAGTGCTTCAGGGTGGAACAATCTCAATGCCTACATAGGCAACTGATAATGTTTCCATCTTTCATTCTTTTATGAAGTCACAAAGGAAACCTATCAAATCACTGTATCAGCCAAAAAATCAAACCTATCCCTTATTTGACTCTTGTTTTTAAATGCTTGATTGGATTGGGTTGGGCAGCACAACTGTGAGTGTCTATCATCCTTTAGTTTTTATTTTTCGGATTAATTATACATGTATCTGAGATGTGTATGAAATTTCGATTTGATTTGTATGCCCCGCCATTAGGCGACGGTGGGGCATTAAGTTCTGCCCTTGTCCATACTTTCGTACGTATGTCTGTACGTCCGCACTTACATCCCAAATTTTTTTTTGCAGGAATGATTTTATATTTGGTCTGAAGCTTTGGTGTGATGAGTTGTTCTATGTCTCCTCATTTCAAGTCTGTCACTCATCTACTTCCTGTTTACAAATATATCTATATGGTGGGGGCATCTGTGTCCCATGGACACATTTTTTTTAATTTATACTCTATTTCAATAATACCAGTTGTTGAACTTTGTCATTTAAGTCAAATGTCTGACAACATAAACCTTATTATTGTATGGTATTGCTTCAAAAGTTTTTATATAAACTATGAACATTCGAAAATAGGTCACTTCAATTGACATGGGGCATTAAAAAGGGTAGGCATTGCAAATATTCAGATAGCCATTACCTTTAATGATTTATTTTGTCTTAATTTAAAGTATGCAAGTCTAAAGGACAAGATGTAAATTTTGCTAATCAAGCAGGGATGGTTCTCATATAGAAAGGAAATAGAAAAATTGTTTTAAAAAAATATAAGTAAGCAAAAAATGATTTCATACACATTATTGAAATTGAAATTATTCTGTTAAAAAAAAGATATAAAACAAGAAAATGTTCTTATACACACTATGAAACTAGAAATTTGAAAAAAAATAGATATAAACAAAAAAATGTTCTCATAAAAACTATGGAGATAGAAATTATTATCAAAGAAATACAAATGAACAAAAATGGTCTCATGCACAATATAAAATAGACCTGATGTAGAGTTGTGCATACCTGGTCAGTTAGGAGTTAACCTTTAATTTGCTCAAAGGAGTAAAAATATTCTTTTTTTTACTTAATGTTGGTTGATTCAACAATGTATACTGTTATTGTTGATGATTTGTTTGGAATATATATTTTATTGTTATTAATATTGTTAATAAATATATTTCTCATATAAACAAGTGCTCAAAATATTTATATTAATGCCTTAATATTGAAGATGTATATATTGCATCATTATATATTTTACACTGCAAAGATGTGATCTATAGATGTATTACGTGGTGCCAAAGACAAAAATGTGTTAGTATTGAAGAGCACATATTACATGTAGTTATGTCTCTGAATGAAGTCCCAATGGAAGTCTTGTTATTAAGTGTAGATAAATTTTCTTAAAAATGAATTTATGTTAATCCCAGTGACTTTATTACTTTAAATTATTACAGTAGATTTTGTGTTTAGTTTCATGATTTGTAATGAGTTATTACATTCCCTGCACAGCAGGTAAATACCATTTTAGGAGACAACTGTTTTGTCTATCTATCGTACTTGACATTCTTATTATTCCATTTTTAATTTTGAGGTGAATATTTTTTTGTTACATTTGTTATTGATTTCCATTTTATTTTGATTGTAGAAATTATGCTTTGGTCTATATTTTCCGTACTCCCCTCATTGAATTAGACTAATTACAAATGGATATATTGTATATCTGTGATTTGTGATTAGATTGTATAGATATAAATCATATACAGTCGAACTTCAATGGCTCGAACAGCCAAGGGACCGAAAAAAACAGTTCGAGAAAGAGGGGTGTTCAAGCTATTGAGGTTGAACTCTGTTTAAATTCGAAAATAGGGTCTAGAAAAAGGGTTCGAGATATCCATGGTGTTCGAGTTATTGCAGTTCGAGCCATCGAAGTTCCACTATAGTGATCATTATTTGTAAAATCAAATATATTATCCCACTGATCATACCTAGTCCTTTACCAAAATCTGATTCTTAGATTTTAATTTGATAAAAAATTTCTTTGCTTCGCTGGGATGTTTCATTGTACAAATGCTGACATTATTGTGTATTTCTTTGCAAGACTGTGCAGAACAACAGTAAAAAATGTAAAAATATAAACCTTTCTGCATTTATTAATAATAACAATGTAGAAAGTATGATTATGAATATACATGGAGGAAATATGCTATTAATAATTTGTAGATTAAAATAGTCCAGAATTTCATATATTAAGACATCAAACATTGCGGTTGACAATTTTCTGGTGGTTTCCTTCTGCATTTGTCTTTTTGCCTCATGGACTTCAGCACTTGACAAATCTGTTCAATATTTTTGTTATTACCCCCATAGACTGTTAATTGATAATCATTACATCTTCCTTGTTGGAACCACTTTCTGTACAGTTTATTGCTAATAGAACTTTTATTGAACTGAAATTTAAGAATCAGATTTGGATTGGTATCAAAGCATTGTTTTATTGTGTCTCCTGCTGTAAGCAGAGTCGATACATAGGGATTACTATCCGCTGTCTTATGTCGTCGTCGTCGCCCTGCGTCGTCCCGACAGTTTTTGAATCCACAACTCCTTCAAAACCACTTGTCCGATTCCTACCAAACTTTCAGGATATGTTGTTTAACTGGCGTAGTTGTGCACCTGATACTTAGAATTTTGATTTTGCAGATTTTAGAGGTTAACCAAGCCAAAATTGCTCATTTGTGAGTCTGTTGGTTTTGAATCCGCAACTCCTTCAAAACTGCTAGTCAGATTCTAACAAAACTTTCAGGATAAGTTGTTCACCAGGTGTAGTTGTGCACCTGATACTTAGAATTTTGATTTTACAGATTTTAGAGGTTCACAGTGCCAAAATTGCTCATTTGTGAGTCTGTCTGTTTTGAATCAGCAACTCCTTCAAAACTGCCAGTCAAATTCCAACAAAACTTTCAGGATAGATTGTTCACCTGATGTAGTTGTGCACTTTATATATAGAATTTTGATTTTACAGATTTTAGAGGTTCACAGAGCCAAAATTGCTCATTTGATAATCTGGTTTGTTAATCCCCAATTCCATCACAACTATTAGTCACGATTCCAACCAAACTTGCAGGATATGTTGTTCACCTGATGTAGTTGTGCATCTGATACTTAAAATTTTGATTTTGCTGTTTTAGAGGTTCACTGAGCCAGAATAGCTCATTTGTTAATTCTGTTTGTTTATGTGGAACTCCTTCAAACTGTAAATCATATTCCAACCAGCCTTTCAGAATACATTGATTACTTGACATAGTTGCGCACCCGATATTTAAAATTTTGATTTTACAGATTTAAGAGGTTAACAGAGCCAAAATAGCTCATTTGTTAATTTGGTTTTTTAATCTTTGACTCCTCAACAACTGTCTGTCAGATTCCAACATAATTTTCAGTATATGTTGTATATCAGGTCTGCTTATGCACATTATACTTAGATTTTTTTTACCGATTCTAGAGGTTTGCCAAGCCACTAAGCTCATATGTTAAATCAGATTGTTAATCTGCAAGTCCTTAAAACTGTAATTCATATTCTTAACCAAATTGCAGAATATGTTTTTCTCCTAATCTAGACATGCACATTATAAGTAAAATTTTAATTTTGCATATTTTAGAGCCTCACTGGACCAAAAATTGCTCTTCTGTATTGCAGGCGACACAAGTGTTCCATGGAACACCCATCAATTTTTTTTATATAAGGAGGCAATTTGTAGTGTTATAGAATGGAGTTAGTATAAATACTGTGTTCAGTTGTTTTTAATCAATGCTGCATTCACACGTAATTTTAAATGAATTTACATCTGACGGTCAGTTTGAATTATTATGATACACACTTGAAAACTTAATTATGTCCTAACGTAGTCACAAAGCGAATTGTAATTCACATTCAAATATGCATCATGTCTGAATGACAATTGACATTAATGCCAATTATGCCAATTGGATATTGATGAAGAGAATAAGTCAGTGAGAATTGGAATGGGCGTCCCAATTTTATTTGGAAAATGAGTTGTGGAAAGGAGTAGCATTTTAATCGAATCAAATGCAAAATCAGTTCTAATTTAAGCTCATGTGAATGCAGCATCAATAAACATGATAAGTTGTTGAAGATATCTTCATATTTTAAGTTTGTTAACAATTATAACCATATTTAGGACCTAAATATAAATGTGAAAAGTAAGGATGACATGACCATCATTATTTACATTGGGTCAGTATATAGAGATGTACAAAAAGTATTCAGTCACTCTCATTTTATGTAAAACCACATTTTTTCAAAAAATTATTATGAACCCATTTCTTATCCGATTTTGTTAAAATTTGCATCATAAATTAGAAAAATTAATCAATGTGCATTGTTTATTTGGATATAATTTTCTTATTTGACATTTTAGAGAACGAATGATTTAAACACAAAGTAAAAATATGACGTCATATTTTTACTTGCACATATAAGGATTTTCAATGACAAAAAATTTACTTTTTGTTTAAATAATTGAAGCTTTTAAACTACAACTTATAAAATTAATTCAAAATTATCCTCTAAAACTGCATGAAATTATCTAATTAACAGTGAAAACTATATCAAAAGCGGATTAGAAATGGCTTCACAATAATTTTTTGAAAAAATGTCATTTTATATGAAATATATAGTAAAAAAGCTTGGTGACCGAATTCTTTTTGTACGTCTCTGTACATTGCTATTTAAAAAAAGAAATAGATAAATAGAGATTTAAGATAAAGGGATCATATTTACAATTGAATATGTGAAATCTGCAATATGTTTTATTAAGGAGGTTCGCTACTCTATTTGAAAATAAATAGGATTTTAAATAAATGTGATTTTTTGTTAGAAAATTAAAAAAGAAGTAATTTAAGTGAAAAGAATTAATTGGTTGATGATCTCGTTTTTTAGATTTAAGTGATTGAAAATTTGGCGGGTAACTGAACTCCTCTGATTTTTGATAGGATTAACATCAGCAAAGTTTGACCACTAATGAATGTGACAGAATAAATAAAATTTAATGATTTTTTTTACAGAATGCTTATAAAGATGTATAAAATGAAATTATGGGAAAAAATAAGGGGGTCCATGGGCAAAAAATTATAATGCTTTTAAATGGATAAAACCGGAGAATTCCGAAAATCTGACAGAAATCCCAAAACATGAGGAGCGAACCTCCTTAACCAATCATGTTACTTTTATAGTGTTCAAAGAATACTTCATATTTATATGCATGTATCACAATCACAAAATTTTTCCATGAAAGTATGCAAGTTATATTGTTCTGACAAAAATGTTCTGAACTGCTGACATTTTTACTATTATTATTTCCTTGCACGGTTTTAATGGGTAACAACATTTTCCTGGTAAAGTTAGTGAAGAACAATCAAAGAATACATGTGACACGGAAATCCAAGTAAAAACATGCACATTTATTTCATACCCTACCCAAGAAAATAATAGTCCTTAGATATTACGAAAGGGTGTATTAGAACATTAACACAAATTCAAGAATAGTTTAGATAGTTATATCAAGAGGTGCATAACTAAACATAAATACAGATTAATACATGGGCATTTCCATATTGGCCTGTTTATCATCCCGAGACAACCATATTGGCCCGAGACGAAGTCGAGGGACAATATGGGTCGAGGGATGATAATCAGGTCAATATGGAAATGCACATGTATTAAACTTTTTATTACATACTTCCGACGTTTAGAAATGCCAGGCTGATATGGACCGGAAGTCGTTTATTTGCCCAGGCCAATATGGACCGGAAGTCATTTATTTTGTCTGAGATGCACGAGGAGCATAAAATAACCTATTATTTTCCTGAGGTGTGAAAATATGGACAGTTTACTTCTGGTCATATTGATCATGCAAAAACGCTTTTATTTCTACTATGTATGTAATAAAATAAGTTAAGTACTGATATCCATGTTCTTTTTCTTGCCAATAATCTATGCAAACATGATGATTATAAAACATGAAAACACAAATTTTGTGAGGATAGTCATGTTTTCAGATTTAAGAGTAGATTTATTTTACAATGTCTAGATGATGTTTGAATATTTTGTTAGCCCATGTCAACTGGCCTTGCCATCATTATAGGAGTCTTCCCATTACAAAACTATTTCTTTACCTTTAGAGTTTTGGAGTGATCTGGGTAATTCATGACAAAATCACGAAGAAAAAGATATCTTTCTGATAGCTTGATGATTGGTATTATTACAGAAAGAGACTTGTGTTCTTTATTAGAATATTGATAATGTAGAGACATTTAACACAGAGTTTAGCAACTTGACATTATCATTCGATTTTTCAGGGCCATCAAAGAAAAATGCTCAGTTTTAAAACTGCATAAATCAAAAGTAAATATCGAAATAAAATTTTCAATTGGAGAAATGGCAAGGTTTTTTCTTTTGCAAGATTTATTTTTGAAAATTCTACTTTGTAAGTGAAAAATATAGTTTTTGACATTCTGCACCATATACAACCCCCAAATAACTCAATTTCTCAAATTCAACTGATAATTTGAATTTAATATGTACACTTTGACCCATCATAAAAAAGGGAAATTTTTAAAGATTTAGAAAAAATAATTCTGATTAGTGTTAAAGGAATATTTTGAAGTCTGATGAGCTATTTTTTATTTTTTTTTATTTTTAAAAATTGTAGGAGAGTAGGATTAAAGTGCAAAAAGAGTGTAACCATTTGTGACAGCTTGTTGTCCTTTAGGTATAACACCACTAATTCGGAAACCAGTCAGGCACATATGTGAATTTAGTACTTATTTGAGACAATATATTGTTCCATTATAGTGTTTATTTTGTTACATATCCAAAGTGTTGGCAGCTGAATCTTATTTAAATCGAACGTTTATATTGTTTGGATTCTTTTGAGCCTAAATTTATGATTTTGTCAACAAACAAAAATGTTATAAGCATGGACAGGAGAGGTATTTTTTGGGGGTAAAATTCAAGCAGGAAGTGCCTAACATTATGGTATTCACTGCTGGGTACCAGTTCTTTCTTATATGCACGTAAATATAGGCTTATTTTTTTAATGACAGTTTCTTGAAAGATGCCTTTTTATGTTGAGAAGTGTGACTTCATTTGAACTTTTAGTAAAATTTCTACAAAGTTTGAAACATGCACAGTTTAACTTGGGAGTCTATGGGAGACCAAATTAGTGGTGTTATAACTTTATATCATACTGATTAGTTAACAAGTTTCCAATATCTGTGTTTAAATGTCTCTGCATCAAGTCTTGAATGAATAATACATAATATCATGATCTCAGCATTTTTACAATCAGTTAATTTGAGCCAATAATTGACTCAGAATCATTAAAAATCATTAAAAAAAATAGCCGTTGCTGTAAATAAATATGAACAGTAGGGAAATAAATACATTGAAATTTTGATAGTCTACTAATTGAGTTGGAGTTGCTTATCTTCATATATACTGCTGAAGTGAAATATCCAGGTAATTGGTTACCTTGACAGGGGATATGAGACCTCATCCCTGTGGTAGCAAAACTCTTCTAAAAGCAAAAAATATTGCACTTTAGCAGAATATAGTAGTTATTCTGGCTTCACAGGGGATATGGGTACATATTGATATTCATATTCCCTGTCAGTGCCCTATATCCAGGGGATATAAAGCACAAACAGGGAATACCCCTTTGAAGATTCCCGAATAACATATAATATTTAAAACCAATAGGATGCTCATATGAGATGATTGAAATATTTTTAGCTCACATGACCCTAAGGGTCATGTGAGCTATTGCCATCACTTGGCGTCCGTCGTCCGTCCGTCGTAAACTTTTTCAAAAATCTTCTCCTCTGAAACCGCTGAACCAATTTTAACCAAACTTGGCCTGAATCATCACCAGGGTATCCTCTTTCAAAATTGTATCCGATGAGTCCTAGGACCAAACAACATGGCTGCCATTACTAAAAATAGCACATAGGGGTAAATTGCTGTTTTTGGCAAATAACTCGAAAACCGTTACAGATATCAAAAATCTGACATGGGGTTAAAGTGATCAGCTTGGCAAGATCTACCCGTCCTGCAATTTTGAAGATGAAGGCTAAGTGTAAATTGATAAAATGTTTGCCATGCTGTGGTGACTTCAAAAGTGGTGTTGAAAATTGATCGTTGGCCGCCATTTTCAAAATGGCTGCCAAAAAAAAGGCGGGAAAATTCAACATAGTTCAATTTCAATAAAATTTGGTTTCCAAATAGATATTAATGTTGCGACTTCAAAACCAGTGTTGAAAATTGTTTGTTGACCGCCATTTTCAAAATGACCGCCAAGAAAGGCGGTAAAAATCAACGTTGTCCGATTTCAATGAAATTTGGTTTCCAAATAGATATTGATGTTGTGACTTCAGAACTGATGTTGAAAATTGTCATTGCCCGCCATTTACAAACTTGTTTTGACTTCAAAACTGGTGTCGAAAGTGGTCCATAGCAAGAATGTTTTTGTTAAAAAAGCCAAACAAAGAAATATACTAAAACATGATCAGACTTTTAAATACAGTTCAAGATATTGGTGGTATTCCAGCTTCCAATATTTGAGAGACTAAGTTCAACTGTATAACTTACAATGTAATCTTGATTGTCGTATTGTGCTTCATAGTTTTCTTCACAATATAAGAAATATGTTTAAACTAGATTATAAAGGGGAACCTGACAAAATTTTTTAATGGTAAGGGGAACTTGGAATGTTTTGATTTCAGCAATATGCATTATCTGAATTATAAGGGGAACCCCTGCCCAAATTTTTTTTTGAATGATGGTCTTAAATTGGTTGTAATGGAAGTGGGGCCTTAAATTACTGTGGAAACTGCTGAATCTACTTGCCCAATTGGAACCATACTTGGTGTCAACTGTCCATAGTCGGTACCTATCGAAGAATGTGTCTGGTAAGTCTGCATGTATTCCAAGATGGCTGCCAGCGGGGGACATAGTTTAACATTGGACCCTATGGGAAAAACACATTCAAAGACATTCTTCTCTGAAACTACTTGGTCAGTTGGAATCAAACTTGGTCACAATAGGCCTTTAATGGTCTTCTTAAAAAATTATGTCTGACAAGTCTGCACCTCATCCAAGATGGCCGCCAGCGGGGACCATTGTTTAACATTGGACCCTATGGGGAAAACATGTTCAAAGATTTTCTCCTTTGAAACTTCTAGAAAATGAGACACTTTAACATTGGGTCAATTTGGGCTGCAGTTTATGCCAGTCATGGACCAGGTGAGCTATACAGGCTCTTGAGAGCCTCTAGTTATGATCTCATGATATAAATACTAACACAGAAGATATTGGATCGTCTGTCTAAATAAATATTTGTTGAGATTAAGAAAATTTTGATCAAACATGTAAGGAGAAAAAAAATAACAGCAAAGATGTTTTATTATCAGTGGTAAAAATAAACATTATGAAAGTTAAAAAGATAAATAAAAAAATAAATATAAATAAAATTTTGCTCAATTTGAATGACAATTTAGCTTGTTAGTTTCAAGTTTTATCATTAGATACTAATAATCCTGCTCCAAACAGACTCATTTGACTCTTTGACATTTTTTGAGATGCTGTACAGAGCAAATTACAAAAATGTAGTATTAAAAATTAAAATAAAAGTTTAATAAAATTTAAATGTGTAATAATACATATATAAGTTTATATCAATGTTAACACAGTTATATACATATATATTCCACAATATTCCACAGAATAAAACTAGGTGTTAGAGAAAACTAGGAATAGATTAATGAAAATACATTGAACAAAGATTGAGTAAGTGGTATGATGGCCACATAAATGAACAAATATTCTTTAATTGTGTTACATTAGATTACGTTGGACTTATTTACAGTGTTACATTTACAATATTATTATGAATATTAATGATACAATTTTGGTGTAATTATTCATACAATTTCAATTGTGTGTTTCATATTAAAACACAAGAATTGAAAACATTGATCCTCATAATTATTTTTGATATTGAAGTAAAACAGAAGTATGAACTCTTTCTCACAATTGATTGCAAATGATTTTTGAAATATTTCCTAGGATTAGGAAATATTTCGCAGTAACTTCGGTATTTAGTTATTTGATAATTTAAATGTATTTGATCAGTCAATTTTGTTAAGAGTCTGGTTATGTTGTTGGAAAATTATTAATACATATATAAAAAATATTTCAAAATAAAATGATACAAAAACATGCAAATGTCATGAAAATGGACTACAATCTAATGTGTTTTTGTTTCAAAATTTTGTATTTATCTGGTAATGGGTGTTTTTTTTGGTTAATGTGGTAAATACACTTTTCTGTCTTGTAATCTGCCTAAATCCAAGATAAACACATTGTTACCAAACTTTTATATGTTAGTGGCTGATTTTCTGCATTGTTGTTTGCAGAAGTTTTTTATTTGTACACATTTTTTATATATTTATAATTATTTTTTAAGAAAGTGAAAAGTAGAGCTATGAATGTCAGTTTTAGAGCATATCATGCAAACTATAGAATATTTTAGGCTACTTGGTGCATTACAAATGTTTGTTACACTTTAAGTGGGCATTGTTAAAACAGGTGTCAATTTTAAAGAGTTGTAAATTTCCAAAGAACGTATTTTGATGTCTTTTATTTTATGTTTTTTTTTATAATGACTCCTCAGAATTTTTATTACAATAAATGATGAATTTGGAGATTTTGTTTAATATAGAAATTTTGATGCCTTTTATTCTAGGTATTATGTATGAGTTGTTCATCATGTATGTAACAATGACTATTACCTAAAGGGTGAAATTTATTAGGAGGTATTGTTGAATAGAAAACGTTACAGTGTAAAACATTGTTAAAATCTTTACTGGACAAGCATGTACTAATAATATCAGGTTGTAATTTCTCTATGCTATGAAAATACATGATTGCTGGTCTGTGTATTTATAAAGAGAGTCACAAATGGCAATATATGTAGTTCATATTACAAAAGTATCTATGCATATCATTCCATAAAATCATTATTCCAGCCATAATAAAAAATAAGAAATTTTGTATTTTGTCTCTTTATACCTTTAATGACAATATAAAGTGATGAAGATCACTTAGTAACAATTGTACACTTGTTAACAGAAGACAAATAATACCTGTTCAGGCATTAATATCACAAAGACATGCATTATGCATTACATGAAACAACAGAAACCACTAGATCTACATCTGTTTTGGACTTAATCTCAAATTTGACGAAAAGGGCCATCTCAGTACTAAAATTTATGATAAAAGGGACGATTTTAAGGTTAGTGAGGACAGCTGTCACGTGATTAAACCATAAAAATGGCGGGAAAAAATTTAAAATGTTCAGAATGGAATGAAATTTGACAGGAATGTTACTGAGCATGTGCAGAAACGAATTTTGGTTTTAAAAACATCAAAATGGCGACCGTTGCTATGGGAACAGAAAATGGCGGGACATTTTCAAATTGCTCCAAAATGACCGAAATTTGACAGGAAGGTTACTTAGCATGTGTAGATACGAGTTTTGGTCTTTGAAATATCAAAATGGCGACCGTTGCCATGGAAACAGCAAAATGGCGGGAAAAATTCAAATTCCTTCGTATATGATGAAAAATGGAAATAAACTTGAAATAAGGTGAGAAAAAGGAAAATAATAATAAATTAACACAGTAAAAGTGCTCAAAAAGGAAAATAACTTTGATAAAAATTAAATAAGATAGAGATATAGTAGTGAAAAAAGTAAATATTTACACAAAGGGTTAAGAAAAGTGGAAAAAATGATAGAATAAAACTCGAAAATTGTGGGAAGAGAGAATTCACCCTATAACAACAATAGCAGTCTCCCCCTTCTCAACAATTAACGCAGACGTGATAGAAATACTGAAAGAACAAGCCACTGCTGATTTCAGTTTTATAAAGACCACTCCCTTGAAGTTTGGAACAAGAAAATATGAGAAATATCAACTCAT